>JASDQU010680354.1:56310-71511 GCA_032191745.1 Picea mariana
TGGGGAACATGTTGGAACTGCCTCTAGGCTGATTATGAGAAGTGGAAAATCAGAGATTTGGCCACTGGTAGCCCCTGAAAATCAGGGATTAAGAGAGCTGCGAAAATCCCCAAAGGAGGGAAAAGACCCAGGTAAAGAAATTGATAAATAGCATATGCGACGAGGCAGGACGCTGCCAAGTATGTTAGGGAAAGGATTCCTAAAATCTCTTGCTGTTATGAGCACTGCGGATTGAGTGTGAAGCAAGAGGAGTTTTGTTGAAACCAAATTGTCTTTCTGTTATGAGCATTGTTGAGTAAGTGTGAGGCAAGAGGATGATTGTTGGAATTGGAGGACATTACTGAAGAGAAGTTTCCAAGTTCGCCCTCATGGATTCATGGTCAGGATAGGGGGTGAATTAGGCAAGTAGATCTAGCTTCTCTATTCTATGGTTGGGAGGAATGTGGCTGTTCCCTTTGTCTTCTCGCGGATTGGATTCAATTATGTTGATCTATCCCTTTTTATTATGAATGACTATATTCCATCCAATGTCATGTATCCTTTAAATCCGAATTGGAATAGTTTCCATTCCCTGTTTGAATGATTTAATATCTGATGCCTTATATTCGTTTAAATAGGAAATGTAATTATTCCCTTCCTCTATTCGAATGTTTTTACCTGATGTTAGGTATCTGTTAAATCCGAACTGGAAGTACCAGACAACTTTATTTTATGCAAATTGAGTTATGAGAGCCGATCTAGCTACAGGATAGATTTAACCTGTAGTAGAAATGTTAGGACACTCTGTATGTTAGAAGAAAACTAATCTATATGGGTTTAGTTTCATTTCTGTGACTGATATATTAAACAGATCTAAATCGGAGCAAATCGGGATTGAATAAATTGTGCCGAAGGGAAATGGGTAGATGTATCGCTAGAATTAATTTTTTTCGAGCAATATGGAAACCCCTTTTGTTTTTCTTTTGATGCTAAATAATCTTGAGAATCGACACCTTTCAGGGGTTTTTATTTCTTGGTTTCCTTTCAGAATGGGATACCCTTTTCCTTAGTCAAGATCCATGACGAATTTAGAGATTTTCCCTCACATGAAACCTTTATCCTTTTGTATCCTTCGGAGCATGTAAATTTCTTAAGTCCTTTTGCTTTCAGAATTCAGGGAGTGTCTTATGTTGTGGTTTGACATTTGCAACCACGAAACCTTGAAATCCCGAAATCCCAAAATATAAGCCCCTTGTTCTTTCCTCTTCGCGATTTCGGAATTTTTTTATGTTTGATGTTTGGCTTTTGAAGTCGCGGGATTCCGAAACTCGAAATCTCGAAGTGATGGATCCCACATATTTATGCTTTCAAAATTCGGGGATTGTTGTATGCATTTTTTGGGCACTTGAAACTCCGAAACCCTGAAGCCCGAGATCCCGAAATCCTGAAACTCTGAAATACGGGTCCCATCTTTACCTTTTCGGAACTTCAGGAAATGTTTTGTACTGTTGTTGACATTTGAAACTCCAAAACCCTGAATTCCGAAATCCTGAAATACGGGCCCCACCTTTACCTTTTCAGAACTTCGGGAATGTTTTGTGTTGTTGTTGACATTTGAAACCTCGGAACCTCGAATTTCGAAATCCCAAAAATACGGGTCCCACCTTTACCTTTCAGAACTTCAGGAAATGTTTTGTGCTATTGTTGACATTTGAAACCCTGAAACCTTGAACTCCAAAATCCAAAAATACGGGTCCCACCTTTACCTTTTCAGAACTTCGAGAAATGTTTTGTGCTGTTGTTGACATTTGAAACCCCGAAACCCCGAATTTCGAAATCCCGAAAATACAGGTCCCACCCTTACCTTTTCAAAACTTCAGGAAATGTTTTGTGTTGTTGTTTGACATTTGAAACCCTGAAATCTCGAATTCCGAAATCCCAAAATACGGATCTCACCTTACCTTTTCGGAATTTCAAGAATTGTTGTGTATTGATGTTTGATTGCTGAACTCGTGAAATCCTGAACTCTAAAATCCCGACATGCTGGTCACTTTTCGCAATTTGAGAAGTTGTTGTTTGGGTACTTGAACTCATGAAGTCCCGAACCCCGAAACCCCGAAGTACTGGGTCCACAGTCTTCTCGCTTTCTCGCATTTTTTGGCCAACGGCATGGCCCCTTGTTTCGTTTTGTGTTCGGAACTTATAATCGCCGAAACCCGATTGACCTCTGTTATGTTTCACAAACTGTAGGAACCTAGAAGAAACTTATTGTTATGGGAACAACTCTAACAATGTAATGAATGGACTGGTAAAAGAACGTTGAAGAGTCTTCATCCTAGACAGAGGTATGGAAGCAACATACCGCTTTTACAGGTAGATTGGATTGCAAACATAGGGTAAATATTTTTATGTAGGGTTTTGGTCATAAAACCCCAAAGTTGTTTGTATTGTTAAGACTTTGGTAGTGTTATAGGTACCAATAGATAAGAGAGTAATTATAATTTTCAGGATCTTAATTAAGCATTGAAGTGATGAGTAAATACTCATTACATTGTCGATTAGAAAACTTAAGTTGAATGGTAAGGACAGTCGACGACAGTAAGGACTCTAACAAACCTTCAGACTCAAGCCTTTTTACAGAAAACTTACTTGCTTGAGATCTCAAAACCTTTCAAGGATAAATGTACAAATAAAAGAAAAAAAAAATTATGGTGATTTTTTGAGGTACATTACATATGGTATCAAAGAAAAAGTTACAACACTGGGCCTGAACAGGGCCACATTAATTGCTTAGTATATATATTCTGATCTATGAGAAAACTAACAAATCTTGTGAATTGCAAACATAAAGCTTTTCTGTTTTGTGTTGAATAATGGTAGCTCAAGAAGGCATAGAAATCAGGATGGAAGAGAATCTGCAACAAGGACCTCCTGGAGATCCGAGACAGAACAGTGATGGAAGCTCACCCACAGAGGTGTTAGAAAGAATGAGAAACCTTATAGTTGAACTATAGGTTTTCAAGGCCGACAATGAAAAGTTAAAGAAGGCACGACAGGAACAACAAGAGATAAATGAAGTCCTGCTGCATAGTCTAGTAACCAAGAAAATCCCAAAACATGATAACCCTGAGGAAGAGGTCAGCAAAAGGGCCTCCAAGAATTCTGGTGCGAAAACAGAAAAAGGAGACAGTTCATCTGAAGGGACACCTTCAGCTGAAGACAAAACCTTACCAGACAAGAAAAGAAAACAAACAGACCACCTTGAAGGAGAATTTAAAAATATTAAACCAACTACTTTTGATGGAGAGTCCAGTACAGGAGAAGAATCTGAGGCATGGTTGTTGGACATCAAAAAATACTTCCAAATCTACAACTATTCCAGCAACATGAAGGTCAGAATGGACATTTACAATCTGAAGGGGAAGGCCACCATTTGGTGGTAGGACCTGAAATTGGCCAAGGGCCTAAAGGAGAAACAGTTGGAATAGTCCGACTTCAAGAAGTATTTTAAGAAACAATACCTTTCTGAGAGCTATTATGAAAGGAAGATGAAAGAATTTTATGAATTTCGACTAGGACAAATGACGATGGATGACCTTATAAATAAATTTTTGGAACTACTAAGGTTCGTACCATACATCTGGGAGGATAAGGTAAAAATCCAACGATTCTTGAGTTGTTTACCACAGTCCCACAGGGACAGAATTGAGTTAGACAACCCCAAATCCTTGAATAAGTCATTCAGGAATGCACGAATGTGCTATGACTAGTATAAACAACGAGTAGAGTTTCTCAAGAATTGGAAGGATAAGAGACAAGAGGGAACACACTAGCGGAAGAAAGAATACCAGCCAACTCCTTATCGAAAATGCAGTAAAAAGTTTCCCAAGGAAGGATTTTCACTCCAATCACCCGAATACACAAGGTAGTGGTAAACCTTTGAACCTTGGAATGAAAAGGTTTGGGGACAACGCCCACGAGCCATTAAAGTGTTGGGAGTGTGGAGAGCCCCATATAAGGAGGAACTGCCCACGTTTAATTGTAGCAAAAAGAACTGTTGTTCACAATTTGCAGGAAACCTCGATAGTGGGTGACATGGGTAGAAGTCTGCATCGGATAAATGCAGCTATAGATGGTCGACAAGCTAACCACCAGTCCTCGGTGGTAGAGATTGAAGGTAAAATCCATGACACTCGAATTTCTGTTTTAATTGACCCTGGAGCTATGTTAAGTTATATTACTCTCGATGTAGTAGAGTCGAATAAACTTAAGAAACAAAAGCATGCAAAATCTTGGCTTGTACAACTAGCAACAGGGACTAAAAGAAAAGTAGTTAATTTTATTTCTGATCTTGAGTTCAATTTAGATGGTCAAAAGATAAGGACCAATCTGAACATCCTACCACTAGGGTCTTATGATATGATTATTGGGATGGATTGGTGGAAATAACACAAAGCAGTACTAGATTGTTATACAAAGATACTTAGCTATAAAGATAATTTTGGCACTGTTAGAACAACCCAAGGCATACCAAAACCTGTGTCAGTCAGACAAGTTTCAGTGATGCAATTCAAGAAATGTATTATAAAGGGATGTCAATTTTACGCCATCCAAGTAACGGATATATTAGAAAAATAAGATAAGCCCAAGTTAGAAGACTTTGCTGTCTTATGTGAATTCAGAGACATTTTTGTTGATGAAATACCAAAATTGCCTCCTAGGAGAGAAATAGATTTCTCCATAGATTTACTACTCGGATCAGCCCCTATCTCAAAAGAACCCTACCGAATGAGTCTACCAACACTGACAAAATTAAAAATACAATTACATAAATTGTTGGATAAAGAGTATATCAGACCAAGTATCTCACCATGGGGAGCACCAGTCCTCTTTGTGAAAAAGAAAGACGGTACTCTAAGACTATGTATCGATTATAGACAACTGAACAAAGTAACCATTACGAACAAATACCCCTTACCCAGGATAAATGATCTATTCGATCAAGTTTGGGGGGCCAAGATCTTCTCAAAATTGGATTTACGATCTGGTTATCATCAAGTTAGGATAAAGGACCAGGACATAAACAAAACAACTTTTCAAACAAGATACGAACACTACGAGTTTGTAGTCATACCTTTCGGACTCACTAATGCACCCGCCACATTTATGTGCTTAATGAATAGCATTTTTAGCCAGTACTTAGACAAGTTCATAGTAGTATTTATCGATGATATTCTGGTCTATTCTAAAATGGAGGAGGAACATGATAAACACTTACGAATAGTCCTGCAAACACTAAGAAAACACAAACTATACACAAAATTCGACAAATGTGATTTCTATCAAAAATAAATACAATATTTAGGACATGTCATTTCCTTGGAAGGTATTTCCATAGACCCAGAAAAGATAAAAGCCATTATGGAATGGCCGGTGCCTAAAGATGTGGTAGATATCTGGTCATTCATGGGAATCACCGGATATTATTGCAGATTTATAGAAGGGTTCTCCAAGATAGCCTACCCTATCACATAATTACAAAAGAAAGGGACCAAGTTTAACTGGTTGCAAAATTGTCAAGACAATTTTAACAAGCTAAAAGAATTATTGACATCAACGCCCATGTTGAAGGTGGCAGACCCAGATAAAGACTTCACAGTATGCGTTGATGCAAGTAAAGAGGGGCTAGGTGGTGTTCTAACTCAGAAAGGGTACATGATTTGTTATGAATCTCGAAAATTAAAGGAACACGAGCGAAATTATGTCACTCATGACTTAGAATTGGCAGCAGTAATACATGCCTTAAAAATGTGGCAACATTATATCATGGGCAGAAAATTCTTACTATTGACAGATAATAGCGGAGTGAAATATCTGTTTAACCAACCAGACCTTAAGGCGAGACAAGCAAGGTGGATAGCCTTCTTAAGCGAATTTGACTTCGAAGTCAGACATATCAAGGGTAAGGAAAATAAAGTGGCAGATGCTTTGAGCCACAGAATCCATGGGTTATTTGAGATAAATTTCAGCAGAGTAGAAAGTGATCTGGAACAAAGAATAAGAACGACAGGTGTTAATGACGAAAATTGCACTAAGATGATGGCAGAATTGCAAAATAGTGTCACAAACTCAGATGAACCAGATATAAGTATCGAAAAGGAGGGACTATTAAGATTCAAAAACAGACTTTACATACCAGATTCAACAGAGCTAAAATTAACTATTTTAGACGAAGTGCATAAGAAACCATACTCTGGCCATCCAGGTTATCGGGAAACAATAACAACACTCAAAAAACTATTTTACTGGCCTAATATGAAGGGTGAAACAACAAAGTACTTGGCTAGGTGCCAATATTTCCAGCAGGTTAAGGCTGAACACCAGCATCCAACCAGCCTATTACAGCCATTACTAGTACCAGAATGGAAATGGGAGACCATCTCACTGGACTTTATCACAGCTTTGCCAAAAAATTAGAAACAAAATGATTCTATCATGGTTGTAATCGATAAACTCAATAAGTCTGCACATTTTATTCCTGTAAAGTCTACTTTTAAAGCTATTAACATTGCTGAAATATTCATGAAAGAAAATTTTAGACTGCATGGTATTCCTAAAATGGTGATTTCATATAGAGTCGTAAAATTCACATCCGCTTTTTGGAAGGAATTGTTTGCAGGGCTAAATACTAATTTGAATTTCAACACGAGTTATCATCCACAAACGGATGGACAGACCGAAAGGACAAACCAAATCATAGAAGATATGCTCCGCATGTATGTAAGAACAAAACCGAACAAGTGGGAAGACTACCTACACTTGGTAGAATTTTCATAAAACAATGGGTAACAAACTTCGACTAGGTTGAGCCCTTTCGAAATACTGTACAACAGAAAGTGTACAACTCTAATTAGCTGGGGTAACCCGGCTGAAAGACTCATGGTTGGACCAGAGATGCTCCAAGAAATGGAGAACATGGTAAGAAAAGTACAACAGAACTTGAAAGAAGCACAGGACAAACATAAAAGCTATGTAGATAAGAAAAGAAGACACGTGGAATTTCAAGTGGGAGACCATGTTTACTTGAAAGTCAAAGCCCGGAAAATCTCGTTGAAGTTAGGAAACTATGCCAAGTTAGCACCCAAGTTTTGTGGGCCCTTCGAGATACTAACTCGAATTGGACCCATAGCATATCAGCTTGCACTTCTAACTAATCTAAGAATTCATAATGTATTTCATGTTTCTTTGTTGAAAAAGTATATCCATGACTCTACTCATATGATTGATTGGAACTTGGTACAGGTGGAACCCGAGGGCGAGTTCTAGGTGGAACCCCTGTGCATTCTGGACCGTAGATAAATAACACTTCGAAACAGAGCCATCACTTAGGTAAAGGTGCAATGGAAGCACTTTAGTCCTGAGGAGGCCACTTGGGAATTGGAGAGAGATTTGCGGAAATCTCATCCAATCCTGTTCCAGGAAAGGAACGAACACTGAGGACAATGTTTTACTAAAGGGGGAAAGGATGTAACATCCCTCAAAAATAATTATTTTTATTTTTTTGTGTTGGAAATTTATTTTCGTTTTTGGCAAATTCGAATCTAGAAAATTTTTGCCATTTATGGCAATTCTGATTTTTGAATTTAATAATTATATTTAATTATTGTGACTGTTGGGTAGAGATTTGTTTGGACCCAACTAACTATTTGACTATGACACTTGTATCACAAATGAATATTTATATTAATTGTAGGAGGACAAATGGAACAACCATGTTAAAATCAACTGACCATGACTCCATGAGTGGGGAACATGTTGGAACTGCCTCTTGGCTGATTATGAGAAGTGGCGAATCAGAGATTTGGCCATCGGTAGCCCCTAAAAATTAGGGATTAAGAGAGCTGCGAAAATCCCCAAAGGAGGGAAAAGACCCAAGCAAAGAAATTGATAAATAACATATGCGAGGAGGCAGGACGTTTCCAAGTATGATGGGGAAAGGATTCCTGAACTCTCTTGCTGTTATGAGCACTGCGGATTGAGTGTGAGGCAAGAGGAGTTTTGTTGAAACCAAATTGTCTTGCTGTTATGAGCATTGTTGAGTAAGTGTGAGGCAAGAGGATGACTGTTGGAATTGGAGGACATTGTTGAAGAGAAGTTTCCAAGTTCGCCCTCATGGATTCATGGTCAGGCTAGGGGGTGAATCAGGCAAGTAGATCTAGCTGCCCTATTCTACGGTTGGGAGGAACGTGGTTGTTCCCTTTGTCTTCCCGCGGATTGGATTTAGTTATGTTGATCTATCCCTTTTTATTATGAATGACTATATTCCATCCAATGTCATGTATTCTTTAAATCCGAACTGGAATAGTTTCCATTCCCTGTTTGAATGATTTAATATCTGATGCATTATATTCATTTAAATAGGAAATGTAATGATTCCCTTCCTCTGTTCGAATGTTTTTACCCGATGTTAGGTATCTGTTAAATCTAAACTGGAAGTACCAGGCAACTTTATTTTATGCAAATTGAGTTATGAGAACCGATCCAACTACATGATAGATTTAACCTGTAGTAGAAATGTTAGGAAACTTTGTATGTTAGAAGAAAACTAATCTATATGGGTTTAGGTTTATTTCTTTGACTGCTATATTAAATAGATCTAAATCGGAGAAAATCGGGATTGAATAAATTGTGTTGAAGGGAAATGGGTAGATGTACCGCTAGAATTAATTTTTCCAAGCAATTTGGAAACCCCTTTTTTTTATTTTTTTGATGCTGAATAATCTTGAGAATTGACACCTTTCAGAGGTTTTTATTTCCTGGTTTCCTTTCAGAATGGGCTACCCTTTTCCTTAGTCAATATCCATGACGAATTTAGAGATTTTCCCTCATAGAAAACCTTGATCCTTTTGTATCCTTTGGAGTGTGTAAATTTCTTAAGTCCTTGTGCTTTCAGAATTCAGGGAGTGTCGTATGCTGTGGTTTGATATTTGCAACCACGAAACCCCGAAATCCCGAAATCCCGAAATATAAGCCCCTTGTTCTTTCCTCTTCGTGATTTCAGAAATTGTTTATGTTTGATGTTTGGCTTTTGAAGTCGCGGGATTCTAAAACCCGAAATCCCGAAGTGGTGGATCCCAGATCTTTATGCTTTCGAAATTCGGGGATTGTTGTATGTAGTGTTTGGGCACTTGAAACCTCGAAACCCCGAAGCTCGAGATCCTGAGATCCTGAAACCTTGAAATACGGGTCCCATCTTTACCTTTTTGGAACTTCGGGAAATGTTTTGTGCTGTTGTTGACATTTGAAACCCCAAAACCTCGAATTCTTAAATCCCAAAATACGGGTCCCACCTTTACCTTTTCAAAACTTCGGGAATGTTTTGTGCTGTTGTTGACATTTGAAACCCCGAAACCCCGAATTCCAAAATCCCAAAAATACGGGTCCCACCTTTACCTTTTCGAAAATTCGGGATATGTTTTGTGTTGTTGTTGACATTTGAAACCCCGAAACCCCGAATTCTGAAATCCTGAAATACGGGTCCCACCTTTACCTTTTCAGAATTTCGGGAAATGTTTTGTGCTGTTGTTGACATTTGAAACCTCGAAACCCCAATTTTCGAAATCCCAAAAATACGGGTCCCACCCTTACCTTTTAGGAACTTCGGGAAATGTTTTGTGCTGTTGTTTGACATTTGAAACCCCGAAATCCCGAAATACGGATCTCACCTTACCTTTTCAGAATTTCGGGAATTGTTGTGTATTGATGTTTGACTGTTGAACTTGCGAAATCTTGAACTCCAAAATCCTGACATGCTGGTCACTTTTTGCAATTTCGAAAGTTTGTATATGCTGATGTTTGGGTACTTGAACTCACGAAGTCCCGAACCCTGAAACCCCGAAGTACCGGGTCCACAGTCTTCCTGCTTTCTCGCATTTTTTGGCAAACGACGCGACCCCTTGTTTCGTTTAGTGTTCGACACTTATAATCGCTGAAACCCGATTGACCTTTGTTATGTTTCACAAACTGTAGGAACCTAGAAGAAACTTATTGTTATGGGAACAAATCTAACAATGTAATGAATGGACTGGTAAAAGAACGTTGAAGAGTCTTCATCCCGGATAGAGGTATGGAAGTAACATAACGCTTTTACAGGTAGATTGGATTGCAAACATAGGGTAAATATTTTTATGTAGGGTTTTGGTCATAAAACCCCAAAGTTGTTTGTATTGTTAAGACTGTGGTAGTGTTATAGGTACTAGCAGATAAGAGAGTAATTATAATTTTTAGGATCTTAATTAAGCATTGAAGTGATGAGTAAATACTCATTACATCGTCGATTAGAAAACTTAAGTTGAATGGTAAGGACAGTCGACGACAGTAAGGACTCTAACAAACCTTCAGACTCAATCCTTTTTACAGAAAATTTACTTGCTTGAGATCTCAAAACCTTTCAAGGATAAATGTACAAATAAAAATAAAAATAAAAATTATGGTGATTTTTTGAGTTACATTACATGCTAATTTTATTTACAACAAGGAAATCACTAGATAAAAAAGTAACTAGGTGTCATAACTTAAGGAAAATCAACATGGTATCAAAGCATATTCTATGAGAAAAGGCTAGATCTCAGATCCAAAGCAATTGATAGAAAATATATAAAATCTGCAAGGAGATCTTAGGAGATCGATAACCAACAATCATAATTCAAGGGTTGGATTTCAGGGAAATAACAATACTAAGGAATAACTAGGGTTCACAATTGTATGGAACTATACACAGGTTGCAGTAAGAACAATTGTGTACATACATAGGTTTTCTTAAGGAAAGTCGCGTACATACATAGGTTTGAGTAGTGACAGGCAGATACAGGTTTGTACAGGTCAATATAGGGGCAATTTGAACAGTAGGTTATTTATTTATGTTCTGAGACTTTTGTGACTAGTGTTATGATAAGGTATTTCTTTCAGATTTATCGCATCAATTTTTAATTCAATGTTTTAGACCAAACAAATGTGGTCTATCATCAAGAAGAGTTTACAATATGAAGAAAATCTAAAAAACCATCAAGTGTATATATATGAAAAGTTCTTAGTAAAGAGCCTACTTATTAAAAATATAAAACCTAAAAATATTACTAATAAATTTATTACTAATTAATTCCTAGAATCTGTCCTTGTGCTTAGTGTTGGGATCCAATTTTGATTATTATTCCATCCATAATCTCTATTGAGATTGTTAGGTTGTTTTTCAATTTCGATGGCTTCCCTAAATTTCCTATTGTGATAGTGATCTACCTTGGCAAGAATTTTGTCCTCTTCAATACAAATTTGATGTTTTGTTTTGTCCAAATGTTCTGCCAAAGCTGAGAGATGAGTGTGATTATGCTTGATATCAACGACATGTTCTTCAATACTAATTCTAAAGGAACGACCTGTTTCTCCTATGTATTATTTACCACACGAGCACGAGATCATATAGACACCCTTCTGTTCAATGGGATCAACAAGGTCTTTGACCAACCTAAGGGAATTCCTAATAGTGCTTATGGGTTTGAAAGTTGCCCCAATATTTTTCTTCTTCAAAATCATAGCAAGCTTGTTTGTTGTCCCTTGTATGTATGGTAAGAAAAATTTGGACACATCATTATTTGTTTGTTCCTTATTACTAGGTATTTTAGTGGCATTATGAAAGGCTCTAAACACCTGATGTTTTTTATATCCATTATCCTTGAAAACCTTGAGGAGATGTTTTTTCTCTTCATCAAGGTGTTCATCATCATAGATTTTGAAGGCCCTAGTAGCTAGGGTGTTGAGAATCCCTCATTTTTGGGCAGGGTGATGATGGGATTCAACATGAAGGTACTATTCAGTGTGAGTTTTCTTCCTATAAACTTCATGGGCTAAGGATCCATTGGGTATTTGGGTGACTCTAACATATAGAAAAGGAATATTTCCTTTATTTTCAACCTCCATAGTGAATTTGATGTGACCATATTGTTTATTGAGATGATTCACAAATTCATTTAATTTGTCACAACCATGGGGCCAAATAACAAAAGTATCATTGACAAACCTATTCTAGTATTTGGGTTGAAAGGGTGAGGAAATAAGGGCTTTTATTTCCAAATTCTCCATGAATAAATTATCTATGATGGGAGAGATGGGGGTCCCATAGCAACCCCACAGGTTTGTTCATATATGTTACCCTGGAAACTAAATAATGTGGATTTCAAACAAATTTCAACTAACCTGACAGTGCCTTGGTCAGTGACTCTCTTGATGACCTCCGTAGCTCCATCAATGGAAATCTTAGTAAAGAGAGAAAAAACTTCAAAACTTATGAGGGTGTCATGCTTTTATCAATAGAGTTGAAGAAAAATTGGATGGAGCATCCAACTTCCTATCTTGGAAAGTAATAGTTACTTTGGAATTGACGGAGTATGACCTTTGGGAGTTAGTTGACAAAGTAGTTGTTCCACTAACAGATTCATAAGATCTAGTAGTTCAATAGAAGAAGGATATTAAATATGAGCAATTAATCTTGGATTCTGTGAAATATCATCTAATTCCTCACTTATCTGAGAAGAAGACAACCAAAGAGATATTTGATTCCCTCGTAGGATTATTCTAGAGCACTAACATGAATAGGAAGATGGTCTTAAGAAATAAACTCAAATTTGTGTAGATGTCTAGATCTGCCAATGTTACTAACTATTTCATAAGGATCACTCAAGTACATGATCAAATTGTAGCTATAGGGGAGAAATTGGATGACACAGAGCTCGTGAATGTGGCATTAAATGGTTTTTATAAGTCTTGGGAACCATTTTTTAAAGGAGTCTGCGCTTGGGAAAAACCATATTGGCAGATTATTTGAGATGATTTCATCCAAGAAGAGAATTGGGAGGAGCCCAAAAGAAGCAAGTAGAGAAGTAGTGATGAGAATATGGCCCTTGCCAATAATACAAGGAAGGGAAAAGGGAAGGGTTCCAACAAGAAGGGTAATAATGATGGAGGAACATCACAACTGGGGAAGAAGAAGTACTTGAGTAAAATCAAGTGCTTCTCATGTCATAAGAATGGAAATTATTCATCTCTATTTCAAGAGGAGAAGAAAGGAAGAGGAAATAAACTAACAACAACATTAGTAGAGATGCATCTATGAGTTTGCAGTGAAGTTTGAGAAGTATTTCTCACTAGTTTCTTACCTTTCTACCAACACAACTACCAAGAGTGCATGGTAATTTGATAGTGATGCATCTCTTCATATGATTTAATCATGAGAGCTATTAAAAAATATGGTGGAGAGGGACTTAGGGATTCATGTGGAGCTTGGTGATGATGCCAAGTATGCATTGAAGGGAGAGGGAACAATTGGTTTCCAACTTAATTCAAGAGGTTTGTTTGATGTCCAAGATGTGCTTTATGTACCAGGAATAAAGAAGGACTTTCTCTCATTATCATCTACAAAGGACATGGTTTTTTCCATTACTTTTCATAGAGGGAAAGTACTCATACATCCACATAAAGCTATCTTGGACACAACCATGGTTGTTGGGGTTAGAGAGGGCACTTTATATAGGCTACAGGGAAAACATGTTTAGGATTTGATACATGATAGTGATAGCCTATGTGAGATAGACACATGAGATTAGAACACTTGTGATATAGGGTTTTTTTTATTATGAGGAGGATTGTTACAGGTATTCCAGAGTCCAGTTTTGAGTAGTAGGGAGTATGCATAGGGTCTCCATTTAGAAAGAATGCCAAGGCTAGTTTTCCAAGTAATGAGAGTAGGTCCAAGGGGATCTTGGATCTTGTACATTGAAATGTGAGTGGGATGATGTTGGTAGCATTAGTGTAAGGAACGTAACATTATGTGACGTTCATTGATGAGGATATTATTTATGAATACAAAGGATGAAGTCGTCAGTTGATTTCATGAGTTTAGAGTTCAAAAGGAAAATGAGACAAGAAAGAAGATCAAGGTATTGAGGTTGGATAACGGGAGAGGGTACAACTCCAATGAATTCAAGGATTTATGCAAGAATAAAGGGATTAAGAGGGAATTGAGAGTCTCATACAATCCTCAACAAAATGGGGTTGTGGAGAGAAACAACTGATCCATCATCGATTATGCTAGGGAAATGATACAGGGCCAGGATTTGTCCATGTTTCTTTGTTAAGAGGCATGTAACACAACAATATATGTGCAAAACAAGAGTCCTCATAGGATATTGGGGAATAAGAATCTCGAGGAGGCAATCTCAGGGTCAAATCCAAAGATATGACATTTGAGGATCTTTGGTTGTCCAATATACATCCATGTTCTTGTGGAGGAGAGGAAAAAACTGGAGCCTTCATGACATAATGGTATATTTGTGGGGTACAATAAGACCTTGAAGGCTTATAGTATATTCATACCATCACAACAGAAAGCAATTGTGACTAGAGATGTTAAGTTGGAGGAAAAGTTGGCATCTAGGATACCCGAGGAGTCATCAGCAGTGATAGAGGATTAGGAGCAACAAAATCCAAAGGATGAACAATGGTTAGTAGATTCTAGTTTAGGGAGTCATAATTTAGGTGGCGAGGGGTATGTAATTCCACATATTTTGGCTTTAGGTAGTTAGAAATTTTATTTTCTCACAATAGTAATTCATTGCTTAATAACTATTTGGAATTAGAGAGATTTATATAGACATGTGAGAGGTGTACATATAGTCTTATTTATGTGTTGCATAATATTATTTTTACGGTTATGTGTTCATGCTGATGATTGTTATGTGATTTTATTAAACATGCAAACTTAAATGTGGAATTTTAGTACATGAATACTAGTTCAAAATTATGTTGTGAATGTACAATAGTTGTGAGTAATGTTGTAAATAAACATATATTTCCTAATTGAATGTCAATACAAATATGTATAATCACATGAAATTTGTGATATATCTACATAAGTATGAATATTGGTGAGCTAACCTACAGGTTGACAAGCTATGCAATAACCAAATGACTGTAGTATCGAGGTAACTTGGATGTCATAGACATCAAGAAGATAGCGTATGCTATAAGTTGTACTTATGATTCAATTTATGATTTCAAATATTGCTATGATATGTGGTAAGTGTGGATTTGATAAGACTCACAACTTTCCCAGAGTGGTTGTTTGATGACTTGACTCTAAGAACAATAGTAGCAAAATATGGTTTGATGTAG
>JASDQU010680354.1:71531-84316 GCA_032191745.1 Picea mariana
ATTGTTCATTTCTCATTGGATATAATTGAATGGTTTAAGTATAAGTTGAAAAAGGTTTTAAATTGTACTTGATACTGATTCACCCCCCTTTCAGTATCAACAGGAAAAACCATATTGGTAGAGGATTTGAGATGATTTCATCCAGGAAGAGAATCGGGAGGAGCCCAAAAGAAGCAAGTAGAGAAGCAGTGATGATAACTTGGCCCTTGCCAATAATACAAGGAAGGGAAAAGGGAAGGGTTCCAACAAGAAGGGTAATAATGATGGAGGAACATCACAACTGGGGAAGAAGAAGTACTTGAGTAAAATCAAGTGCTTATCATGTCATAAGAATGGAAATTATGCATCTCTGTGTCCCGAGAAGAAGAAAGGAAGAGGAAATAAACTAATAACAACATTAATAGAGATGCATCTATGAGTTTTCAATGAAGTTTGAGAAGTATTTCTCATTAGTTTCTTACCTTTCTACCAACACAACTACCAAGAGTGCATGGTAATTTGATAGTGATGCATCTCTTCATATGATATAATCATGAGAGCTATTCAAAAATATGGTGTAGAGGAACTTAGGGATTCATGTGGAGCTTGGTGATGATGCCAAGTATGCAATGAAGGGAGAGGGAACAATTGGTTTCCAACTTAATTCAAGAGGTTTGTTTGATGTCCAAGATGTGCTTTTATGTACTAGGAATAAAGAAGGACTTTCTCTCATTATCATCTACAAAGGAGATGGATTTTTCCATTACTTTTCATAGAGGGAAGGTACTCATATGTCCACATAAAGCTATCTTGGACACAACCATGGTTGTTGGTGTTAGAGAGGGCACTTTATACAGGTTGTAGGGAAAACATGTTTAGGATTTGATACATGATAGTGATAACCTATGTGAGATATGACACATGAGGTTGGGACACTTGTGATATAAGGTTTTTTTTATTATGAGGGGGATTGTTACAGGTATTCTAGAGTCCAGTTTTGAGTAGTAGGGAGTATGCATAGGGTCTCCATTTAGCAATAATGCCAAGGCTAGTTTTCCAAGTAATGAGAGTAGGTCCAAGGGGATCTTGGATCTTGTACATTCAAATGTGAGTGGGATGATGTTGGTATAATTAGTGTAAGGAGAATAACATTATGTGACACTCATTGATGAGGATATTATTTATGAATACAAAGGATGAAGTCGTTAGTTGGTTTCATGAGTTTAGATTTCAGAAGGAAAACGAGACAAGAAATAAGATCAAGGTATTGAGGTTGGATAATGGGGGAGGGTACAACTGTAATGAATTCAAGGATTTATGAAAGAAGAAAGGGATTAAGATGGAATTGATAGTCTCATACAATCCTTAACAAAATGGAGTTGTGGAGAGAAACAACTGATCCATCATCGATTTTGCTAGGGAAATGCTACAGGACCAGGAGTTGTCCATGTTTCTTTGGTAAGAGGCATGTAACAAAACAATATATGTGCAGAACAAGAGTCATAGGATATTGGGGGATAAGAATCTCGAGGAGACAATCTCAGGGTCAAATCCAAAGATATGACATTTGAGGATATTTGGTTTTCCAATATACATCCATGTTCTTGTGGAGGAGAGGAAAAAACTGGAGCCTTCATGACATAATGGTATATTTGTGGGGTACAATAAGACCTTGAAGGCTTCTAGGATATTCATACCATCACAACGGAAAACAATTGTGACTAGAGATGTTAAGTTGGAGGAAAAGTTGGCATCTGGGATACCTGAGGAGTCATCAGTAGTGATAGAGGATTAGGAGAAACAAAATCCAAAGGATGAACAATGGTTAGTAGATTCTAGTTCAGGGAGTCATAATTTAGGTGGTGAGGGATATGTAATTCCACATATTTTGGATTTAAGTAGTTAGAACTTTTATTTTCTCACAATATTAATTCATTGCTTAGTAACTATTTGGAATTAGAGAGATTTATATAGACATGTGAGATGTGTACATATAGTCTTATTTATGTGTTGCATAATATTATTTTTCCGGTTATGTGTTCATGCTGATGATTGTTATGTGATTTTATTAAACATGCAAACTTAAATGTGGAATTTCAGTACATGAATACTAGTTCAAAATTATGTTGTGAGTGTATAATAGTTGTGAGGAATGTTGTAAATAAACATATATTTCCTAATTGAATGTCAATACAAATATGAATAATCACATGAAATTTGTGATATATCTACATAAATATGAATATTGGTGAGCTAACCTACAAGTCGACAAGCCATGCAATAACCAAATGACTATAGTACCGAGGTAACTTGGATGTCGTAGACATCAAGAAGATAGCGTATGCTATAAGTTGTACTTATGATTCAATTTATGATTTCAAATATTGCTATGATATGTTGTAAGTGTGGATTTGACAAGACACAACTTTCCCAGAGTGGTTGTTTGATGACTTGACTCTAAGAACAATAGTAGCACAATATGGTTTGATGTAGGGTGTTGACCCTAGTTCTATGAGGAAGGATGGGGGTATTGTCCACCTTTTATCCTCTAAAACCTAGAGTTGTGGGAGGGTTGTGTGATGTCACGCTCCCCTAGATGTGTGATGGCGATTGCTAGTTTCTTATTGGGGAAGCTTGGTTGAGATGTGTGACACTTCCGATTACGAGTTCTGTATGTAGTTAGATCTATATAGTTGATGCTCTAGCTTAGTCCAACAGAGGAAAGGATAGGATGGAAGATGGAAGTAGGTTTGGAAGGAAGGATGCTTCGATGTTAGTTGAGAATATTGATTGGGGATTATATATGCCACTATTGTTTACTCACTTGGTTCCTACCATGCTTAAAGCCCTCTTTTTATTTCCTATTTATATTTTAAGTGTGATAATGATTTATTGATGAATTGGTGTAATTTTGTTCGTTAAGATTATTAAATAATGCATTACTTGATCTGTTGTCCTACATGTCTTGGTGTGATCATATAGGAACTATGCACTATAGGAAATGGTTGTTTATTCTTAGTAGATGCATGAGATACGTGTCCGCTACCTATGCACACATACCCTACATGTATACAATAGTACAATTAATTAATGTATTAATTATTAAAGTAGATTATTAACTATTTAATTGAACATTTATTGATTATGTAAATTATATTACATACAAAATATCTAGAAGCATTAAATACCTTCTTTGACTTTGATTGATGGTTGGTATGATGAATTAAATGAGCATCGTGGGTTGTCATGTACATTTTGGGGAAAATTGTCAAATTGCATTTATTAGCTAGCATGAGAAGAAAAACTTTGCATTTTATTTATTGTTGTTTAATGGAAGCCATTTATATTTTAGTTTTATTTTAATCTTTTCCCAAAAATATAGATAAGGGAGGTTGATGGATAATAACGAGGGAGGTTGATGGATAATAATGAGGGTGGTCGAGGAGACTTGGGGAAGGGTGTAGGGAAACTTCATAAATAGGGAGAATAAGTGGTGAGGAAGGGGATTGGGAGGTGTGAGCATGATGAGAGGTTGTGAAATCTTTGGAAGATATATTTCTTATGATGGTTTTCTTTGAGCATTTTTTCTTTGTTGTTCTTGGAGTCACGGGCACGGAGGGCCAATAAATAGAAAGGTTTCTTGGAGCTAGGAAGCCAACTAGGCTCCTATTTGGGTGGGAGGATTCCGTTGTTTCACTCTGGGAAAGTGGGAAAATAATGGTTCGAAGCATCTTCCTATTACTAGCAAATCTACATTGCAATTGATGAGATTCAATAGACCATGGAGGCATTTTCATTGGTATTTTGTTGTAATTTTGTTTTAAGTTTTAAATCGTTGAGTTAACATATTACTTATTTCATCATGTTATTTACAGTTGTCATTGAGCAAATGTAAAAGAGTTGTGGAAATGAAAATCAATGAAATTATGTTAAATCAAAGTTGTGTTGGCAACCACCAATTCTGTCAAATTTTATCATAATTAAAACTCATCATAAAGGGATAAAATCCTTATGTGGTTGCCTCCTCCTTACTTTTAAAAGTGATTCTGTCTTTTGGATTCAAGGCAAACGATTGGGATAAACTTATCTTATGAGTTTTTCGTTTAAGTTTTCTTTTGTTTTATTTTTTAAAATTCATGACTATAAACATGAATTTAGATAAAAACTTGGTTTGGGTAATGATTTTGTAGTTATAGTTTCTACCTAAGAAATTTTACTTTGAAGGCACCCATATGTTGCTAAAATTCAAGTTTTATAAACTCATTGATTAAATTACCACCACAATATTTATGCATTATGGGTATCATGACTTCATTGCTTCTATGGTTGATCGCTTGGTTTTATTTTTGAAATGTATGAATGCACGAAACATTGGATTAACATTGATATGTTCTTCATGCCCTCAACGGTCACATCAACTTTCATGTCACTTGGTACTGGTCTAATGTACCCACGACTACACCTCACCCTGTTGTCCTATGCATTAATGAACCCATTCATTATTCGAATTGGCATTTGATACTTTTGGAGGGTTTGGTATTCATTATGGGTAATGGTTCATATTTATGCGCACCCTTTGGTATTTCGTTTTTCCAAACTCATTTTTATCAAGCATGGCAGTCACCAAACTTCATAATTTTTGGGCCATTTTAGTTTTCACAGACCTCTCTCTGCTACTCGTTTATTGGAAGCGGAAGCCTATCTCCTGTGATATCTACTATGTCTATTTGACAGTGACCATGGCTCCTGTGGTTCGAATTGAACCAAGTGACTATGAGTTTCTTTTTTTTTTAAACCCGTAATTGCATACCTGGGACATGTTTTTGTGGGAGGTTTTCTGAAAAAACGGTTAACAAATTGGGGAAACCGTCGAAAACCCATTTCCAAAATGGGCTCATTCACTGTCCACGCAAGCATATTCTCCAGAAAGTGGATCATTTCAGAGATACGTCTTGACCTTTGGAGGGAAATATATCAGAATTTCCATTTCAGTTGAGGTAAGCGTTTTTTGTTTTATTTTTTCTCAGAGATTCATCTGACTGTTTATGTTATTCATAGGGTTTGAATTGAATGGGTCATTCTACCTGTTAATGAGCCTATACAAAATGTCGAAAGTTTTAAGAGACAGAACATGAACTCTCTATCGAGCCTATTTCATCATGGGCCTATAACAATACTGTTGCTATCCCACCTGTCACAAATCGAGGACAATTGGGAGAGTTTCGTGAGTCGAAATGGTTTTTCCCAAGCCGATCATACAGTGAAACTACCTTTAAATGTAAATCCCAATTTTGATAGTCCTGTGACCAAAAGTCAATGTTTCATTTCACCTGATGGCTGTGAAATTAACGAGTCTGTGTCTATTTCTTTGAGAACCCCCGTGGTTAAGAAATCACGATGTATTTTTTCGCCCAAAAAATCGTTGGAATAGGTAGTAGGTGAATTAAAAGGAGAAGCTTCCCATGTGCTTGCGAATGAACCTAATCAGAACTGTAATGATAAACCTATTGCAAGGAAAATTCATAAAGGTAAGATAAAGGAAAGCTCAGAGTTGAATTTTATGAATAAGAGATCTGGTAATATCATCATCAAAAATACAACCAGCTTCAAAGGCATCATAAATTCAAAACTGTCTCATCCTTCATTTGCTAATTTCTAATGGTAAACATGATTTTATTTGATTTTATTACATTCTGTTATGAAAAATCGAAATAGGAAGATTTAATTTTTATTTCCTTTGTTAATAATAAGACTAGCTACATAATCTATGATTCAGTAGCGAGTCTATTTCTCAATATTAGTTAGCATTATTTTCTGAATATCAATTTTGTTTTGATATCTATAGGAAATTGATGATTATGATGTTGATTACATGGAGAGAACATCTTGGATCATACGCTCTATTATTTAGTAGTTTCTTTCTTTTATGTTGATAAAACTTTGATTTATTTTGAGAAACCAACTCATACAGGAGTGGTTTCTAGTTTCACTATTTTTGTAATACTATCTATTTTTTGGGGATTGCACTCTATCTTGCATGATAAGAGTATGTGAATCCCATGTTAGTTTAAATAGTGATCACTGTTAGTAGTGAAAAAATCTTTGGCTGGGATACATTATGGAGATATGATTTTGAAGACTTATATGGAGAAGGTGTTCACTACTTGGATTTAGACCTGTGTGACGCTTACCTCATTATGTTTTTGCCTCTATCTTATGAAATGTTATTATGTTTGATGAAACTTTAGTTTGGTTATCGTATGATATTTAATATTATTAAGTACTTTAATTATGTCTATAATTTGTGTTCCATATTACATCTGTGATCAATTTGCCATTTAATTATTGTTGATTTATGCTAGGTATTGAACGATGGATTATATGAATTCTTTTTATTGAGTTTCCTCCATTCATAAGTGTTCATTATTATAAGATCACCAGTTCTGTACATTTATCATTTTGTCATTATATTCTTGCTCCAATGCATCTTTGAGTTTATTCTGGGAGCATTAGCATTGTTCTTTTACAGGTTTCCCTTGTAGGCTAGACAATTAGGAGATTGAATTACAGAGGAGGATAAATTCAGTTTAGTCGATTAGTTACAAGTTAGTTTACTAGTCATTTATTTAAATATTTGGTTAATGAAATAAGAACAACATGAATTAGCTTTCGGCTGTTTACGCATTCTTATTTCAAATATTATTTGATTAGCATTCGTTAGTTTTAGATCTTTAGATATTCAAAAGAAAAAAGAAAAATGTATGTGATTTCTTTATCTCTTTTATAAATACTTTCAAAAATATTTGTTTCTCAAGATGTCAAGCAAATCTTGTACACTGTACATAAATTGTTTATAATTATATGCACACATTCGTGTTTCCATTTTTGAACATTTGTAATTATTAAAATTATATTATTAGTATCATAGCTTTTAGATTAGTTTCATTTTTTTTATTATTTTTAGGACTTTAGTTGGCCAACCGAGACATTAAACCCGTTGAGTCATTTCATTCCAAACGGCTTGGGTTATTTAGACAAACTCAGTCTGGATTTGACCTTCCAGTTGATGGTGTGTCACTTACTCCCATAAAAAAATGGTGCTAGAAGGAGGGCCGACTGACAAGATGGCCTTGTAGGAGCCTTTATTTCGAATGTATTTAATTTCCCCATGGCTCCCCAAATCACCGTGTTGGAACATGATTTTCATTTCTCATTACCTGATATTCCCAACGAGATAGTCTCTCGCTTGTCCAAACTCACCTTTGATGGTGGGGGGGATGTATCTGCTAAAGACCATATTAACAAGTTTTGGTGTAAATGCATCAAGCATGATATTTCTGATTTAAAGGTTTTATGGAGATTGTTTTCTTTTACTTTTAGGGGTCGGATGAAAAATTGGTTTGAGTCTTTTCCAACATCTCACATTTTTTATTGGTTTCAATTTGTAGAGGAATTTTTAGATTCTTTCGAAATCTATGATTACAATAAATTATGTGAAGAGTTTCAGAGTTTACTAATCAATGACAATTCATCTCCAAAAGGCTTTTCAACAAGAATCCATCATGTTCTCTGTAAATTTAATCTTGATGACATGTCATTTGTACTAAATCTCCTCTATTATGTTTGCATTCCTTTCATCCAGTTATATTCAATAGTGAATGATGAATTAGTTACAATCACTCATTTGCGAGAAGAATTTTGTTCACAGGATGAGAAGAATCCATCCGAAAATTTTGAACAAGCAAGGGAGGTAGAATCTATTGAAAAGGTTCTTACTGACAATCAAATTGGTTTTTCCTCTGAATCATTGTATTTTCAGTTCCCGACCATCGTGGAAGAATATTCGATGTTGGGTCAAGATGAATGTCCTCATTCTTCTAACTCTTTCTTTGATCAGTACTTAAATTCAGTTATTGAAGAACACTTAGGTGACGAAAATCATCTTAAGAATTATAACATTCCTATGAAATTGATTAGAGATGTAAATCTGCAATTTGAAGAAGAAACCTTAAACCTTGATCCACAAATTATACCTTATCCACATGAAAGATCAGATGTTTGTCATGAAAGCTTTGAATTATCTATCATACAGGAGGCAAATTTAGATGATCATATTATGTTGAAGAATTTATCACCAAAACATAGTGAAAGTTTTAAGGAAAGTGAATGTCTTGAGAATACTAGTGTTAAATATCATAGCTCAAGAGACTCTTTTCATGTTCTCATTTATGATTTCTTTTACTCTTTATATCCTCATCTCTTCTTAGATTATGGTGGACATGATACTTTACCCACAATATCCTACTCTTTTCTGCCACAATCATATTTTTTCGATATGCCAAGATTTGGTGAAATTAATTCCAAACATAACATTTATGAAGTTGGATTTGACGCTCTTTCACTTTCATCACTCACATGGGAAAAATACATGTTGTAAGATGACTTTACACGATTTATTTTTGAAAAAGACAATGGACTCTTTCTAATGGAGATCAAGCATTCTACATTGCATATTCTTTCCTTAGTTAGTTCGAATTTTAATGTTTATGCTTCACATTTTGAAACGATCAATCTCCTCAAAGGAAGCTCTCAAACCAATGATCTAATTGATGTCATGAATACTCTTATGATGTGTTCCCCATTGATATATCCATTTCATCAAATTCATAGTTTTCATCCTAATAACACGATCTTAGAATGGCTAGAGGATTCATATATCAAGAAGTTTCAAAAGAATGGTAAGGTCTTGCTCGTTTTACTTTTAAATGAATATATAGGAGGTAAGCATGACATATTTCTTTTGTATTTGCAAGTAATATATTCTTTTGTGTTGATTTTTGACTTTCTATGCCCTCTAGCATTGAAGATGTTCTTGTGGATGCATTGGAAATATGAATTTACTTAATGTTTCAATCTATTTTAGTAGTTTAGAGTAGGTTTAGGAGTAGGCTTTTCCTTTAGTTTTATTTCTCACTATTTCTCTTTGTAATGATGCAGTTATGAGCACAAGTGGGCACACCAAGAGAACCAACATATGAATGTTGTCAGGGAAGTCCACTTTAATCCTTTTCTCTTTGCTTTTCGTTGAATATTTCTTTTCAAAACCACAGTATTATCATGAAAATTTTAAATGGAAAGTAAAGAGACAAGTAAATTTGAACTGTTGATTCAACCCCGACCCAAGGTGCCACTAGTAGGACTGCACTTAATAAGGAGTTTTCTATTTTCTTTTACTCTCTCTTAAAAAGATCTTCACCTGAGTAAATCAGGTTTGCCCCTTTGTAAATAATATATATTTTTCTAATTTTCTATTCTGTTTTTTATTTTGGTTCTTTTCATTTTGCTTGATTTTTATTTGTTTTCTAAATAATTATGTCTAAATCACCATTTCATTTGTTGAAGGGAATCAAAATTCTTATTCATGAGCAGTAGTTGATAACATCTCAAGCACCTGAGCAGTAAACGCTAAACTCATATCAGCATAAGTAAGTTTCTGTTCAAACAGTGGTCCTGATTTCTCATTAAAATCACAGGAAGACACGATTATCCTTAACAAACTTCTAACACCGTCCCTATTTTAATGAAAACAACTCAACTGTGCCTTCCCATCCTTGAGATGGTTTCTTAACAGAAACCTAAGTGTCCAAATCATGATGAAGGTCATCAAAACAGAAGAATAATTTGTAAATTATTAAACTTTTCATTACTAAACTGTGAGATTTTAAGTATCACCCCGCTCTCTTGAATATCATGAAGTTATGGAAATTATAGACAAATTCTAGAGGGTTGGAAGCACTATAATGTGTGGGAAGTGTTTGTAAGCCCATCAAGACACTGAAAAGGTTTGCCGGCAGTGGGTAAATGCACTCATGATACGAAGGTAACTTCATCGGGGTACTGAACAGGCCCGCAGGCAGCGAAGCAATGCTAGGTTTAAGAGGATTCTCAGGTACGTCATGAAATTTGATCAAGTGAGAAAATCTTTTTATCATGAATGGATGAATCTTGGACAGGATAGAGGTACTAGAGTGGGTTAAATGCCATCCCTTCCGAGGCTATGGATGCCTAGTGACAACAATGGCCCTGTCAACGGTATCAAAGTCATATGTATAAACATCGCTACACCTGTGATCTAAATAAGATACCAGATAACATTTTCGGACATAAATACATTCAATGATAAACCACATTATTTTCTAAGTTATGATTGGAATGCTTGATCTATTGTTAACTATTTCTAAAAAAATTATGTCATCTGAGCCCCTGATATAAATTTTCTGGTTATGCAGAGATAATTGCTTCGCCCAACGTGTCGCCATTGTTGGCAGCCACCAATTCTGTCAAATTTTATCATAATTAAAATTCATCATAAAGGGATAAAATCCTTATGTGGTTGCCTCCTTACTTTTAAAAGTGATTCTGTCTTTTGGATTCAAGGCGATTGATTGGGCTAGACTTATTTTATGAGTTTTTCGTTTAAGTTTTCTTTGTTTTGTTTTTTAAAATTCATGACTGTAAGCATGAATTTAAATAAAAACTTGGTTTGGGTAATGATTTTGTAGTTATAGTTTCTACCTAAGAAATTTCACTTTGAAGGCACCCATATGTTGCTAAAATTCAAGTTTTATAAACTCATTGATTAAATCACCACCACAATATTTATGCATTATGGGTATCATGACTTGATCGGCTCTATGGTTGATCGTTTGGTTTTATTTTTGAAATGTATGAATGCGTGAAACATTGGATTAACATTGATATGTACTTCACGACCTCAACAGTCATATCAAATTTCATGTCGCTTGGTATTGGTCTGATGTAGCGACGACTACACCTCACCCTGTTGTCCTGTGCATTAATGAACCTATTCATTATTCGAATTGGAATTTGATACTGTTGGAGGGTTTGGTATTCATTATGGGTAATGGTTCATAGTTCTGTGCACCCTCTGGTATTTCATTTTTCCAAACTCATTTTTATCAAGCATGGCAGTCTCCAAACTTCATAATTTTTGGGCCATTTTAGTTTTCACAGACCTCTCTCCACTACTTGTTTAGTGGAAGCTGAATCCTCTCTCCCGTGATATCTACTATGTATATTTGACAATGACCATGGCTCCCGTGGTTCGAATTGAACCAAGTGACTCTAAGTTTCTTTTTGTTTAAAACTCATAATTGCATACTCGAGACATGTTTTTGTGGGAGGTTTTTTGGGAAAATGGTTGACAATTTGGGGAAACCGTTAGAAACCCTTTTCTGAAATGGTCTCATTTACTGTCAACGTGAGCAGATTCTTGAGAAAGTGGACCATTTCATAGATATGTCTTGACCTTTTGAGGGAAAGATCTCAGAATTTTCATTTCAGTTGAGGTAAGCATTTTTTGTTTTGTTTTTTCTCAGAGATTCATCTGACTGTTTATGTTATTCATAGGGTTTGAATTAAATGTGTTTTTCTACCTGTTAATGAGCCTATACAAAATGTTGAAATGTTTTAAGAGACAGAGCATGAACTCTATGTCGAGCCTCTTTCATCATGGTCTTATAAAAATATTGTTGCTATCGCACCTGTCACAAATCGGGGACAATTGGGAGAGTTTCCTGGACCGAAATGGTTTTTCCCAGGCCGACCATACAGTGAACCTACTTTTAAATGTAAATCCTAGTTTTGATAGTCCCGTGACCAAAAGTCAGGGTTTCATTTCACCCGATGGTTGTGAAATTAATGAGTCTATGTCTATTTCTTTGAGAACCCCCGTGGTTAAGAAATCACGATGTATGATTTTGCCCAAAAAATTGTTGGAATAGGTAGTGGGCGAATTAAAAGGAAACGTTGCCCCTGTGCTTTCAAATGAACCTAATCAGAACCATAATGATAAACCTACTGCAAGGAAAATTCCTAAAGGTAAGAAAAAGAAAAGCTCAGATTTGAATTTTATGAATAAGAGATCCAGTAATATAATCATAAAAAATACAACCAACTTCAAAGCAATCATAAATTCAGAATTGTCTCATCCTTCATTTTTCTAATTTCTAATGGTAAAAATGATTTTATTTGATTTTATTACATTCTGTTATGAAAAATCGAAATAGGAAGATTTAATTTTTATTGCATTTGTTAATAATAAGACTAGCTACAAAACCTATGATTCTATAGCCAGTTTGTTTCTCAATATTAGTTAGCATTATTTTGTGAATATCAAATTTGTTTTTCTATCTATAGGAAATTGATGATTATGATGTTGATTACATGGAGAGAACATCTTGGATCATACGCTATATTATTCAGTAGTTTCTTTCTTTTATGTTGATAAAACTTTGGTTTATTTTGAGAAACCAACTCATACAGGAGTGGTTTCTAGTTTCACCATTTTTGCAATACTATCTATTTTTGGGGGATTGCACTCTATCTTGCATGATAAGAGTATGCGAATCCCATGTTAGTTTAAATAGTGATTATTGTTAGTAGTGAAAACATCTTTGGTCGGGATACATTCTGGACATATGATTTTGAAGACTTATATGGAGAAGGTGTTAACTACTTGGCTTTAGACCTGTGTGACACTTACCCCGTTATGTTTTTGCCTCTATCTTATGAAATGTTATTACGTTTGATGCAGGTTTAGTCTGGTTATCGTATGGTATTTCATATTATTAAGTACTTTAATTATGTCTATAATTTGTGTTCCATACTACATCTGTGATCAATCTGCCATTTAATTATTGTTGATTTATGTTAGGTATTGAATGATGGATTATATGAATGCTTTATATTGAGTTTCCTCCATTCATAAGTGTTCATTATTATAA
>JASDQU010680354.1:114081-125384 GCA_032191745.1 Picea mariana
ACCCTACCATGCCCACAAGCCATGGCCCCGGTCGTAAGGGCTGAGCCCAATGGTGACCAGGCACTACTGATGTTCAATGGCGCTTATAGCGACCTGGAAGAATTCAGATGGAGCCCGTTTATAAGAAAGTTCGATGGTTATAACCCTATCATGGCTCGGCAATTTGCGTTATCATTCGATGGCTGCCGGGCCAAAATTGGGGATGTGCAACTTGAAATTAATGAGAAATTTCTTAGCTCGGCAACCAGTCTGCCTGCTACGGGACAGAAGTGGTCGAAGAGTTGCAAGGTGGAAGATGTCCCATGGACATTGCTATTCCAATCCCGAATGGTGAACTCCTGCGACAAAGGTTTGCCTGCAAAAATGTTGAAACAGCGCTGGCATGATCTGCTAATGATAATCAAGCAATTCGTTACTTGCGAGGGCAGGTATGGGTTCGTGTTCTTGTTTCATCTTCGTCTATTGATGGTTTTTATAGGCTACGAACTCAATATGCCTCACTATCTGCATAGGAGTTTGTTTAAGATGGCTAAAAGGTATAAACGCAGCCAGGACGATACCAGTCTCTTCCATTTGGGGTTGATTAAAATGATTATAGTTTATGAGTTGGGGTTACGTCATGACTATTGGGATGATTTTCTCATTCGTAATGGCTTTGAAGACTCAAACCCACCACAGGTTGATAAACCTTTGGTGAGCGAAAGCAAACCTATCCCCCCTGTGCCTTACAGCGTTTTGCTACCCAAACCTCTACCCGACCCACCGACGAGCTTGCCCATCTCTGTGACCAAACAGGTCGAAATTGCTAAACCCGCAGCCAAAGAGTTTAAAACTAAAACTGGTTCTAATTCTAAAGACAATAAAAACACTAGGTTAATCTCTCGCATGGCGAGAAATAAACCTAGAACCCCTGCCAACCCTGAGCCTATCGTGGTCAGTGAAGATTCTGATTCAGAGATTGAACGTTTTCTCGCAAACGAGTATCCTTACTCAGAAGGCTTGTGTGACAAACCTCCTTATGACTTTGTCAAGAATTTACCACCTTGTTTGTGGGATGATCCTAATTTTCCTGCCATTGAACTACCTCGTGAAACCCTCGGAGACTCATCGAAACCCTCTTCTGCTCAACCAGTTGTTCCACCATGCGATCAATGTGGTTTATGGTTGGAGAGATACTACCTAGACATGCCAATGTTGCAATCCAGAATCTATGCTTTGGAAGACCTAGTGGCAAAACTCACCGGTCAGAATGTCAAAGGGCAACCCACTGAAAAGAAGCAGTGAACTACTAGTTCAATTCTGTTCAAGAATGTCGAGTCGGCTACAGCAATTGTCAATTCAAAATTGACATAGCCTCAGCAACCACGCTGGTATAACTTTCACCCATTTATATGGCACATTCATAAACTCTGTGTACATCATTGACCTGCTCTGTCACATAAACATGCACTGTTGTATATGATTTGTTTTGGTAAATCGAATTTTGTTATCGTTTAAGTTTTAGTTGGATTTGGTTTTGATTCTAGTAATCATATTCTAGATTTGATTGTTTTAAATTAGTTGTGATTGAATGCTCTGTTGCATCTATGATAGGCAAGTTGTTTTGCATTTCAAATTTAGAAACACGATCTATGTTTTAATTCGAATTGGTTATGATGCACATAAACGATGGTTGTCTGTTACAATCTTATTTACATATGACTTTGATCAACCTGGATATGATTTGGATCATGTTTAAAAAAGGTTTTTGTTTTATATTTACCAAAACGTGAATTGATACAAATCGTAACAGTCATGTGAAGCCCAGCTAGTCAATTCACTGTGGCCCGTTGATTAAATCGATCCTGTTATCTTTTGAATTGGAATAACGATGGATATTCGGTTACGAATGGATTTGTAAAACAAAACGATCATGCCCAGGATGATGAATTGTTCAATAATTGGCCCAGACCCGATTTTATTTGATTGTTGCCCAGGTTATGGTTATTAATGATGTTCGATTTTGACTGTGTTACACCCAGCAATTGAAATCGATGGTGATTTTTGGTCAATGTTGTTACGCATGTTTCGTTTTGAGTATATCGTAACAGCCTTTCCATATTTGATTACAACGGAATGAATCTTATGCATAATCTATAGCCTGCCTATCTTTACTATTGATTGAAACGACATGAAATCTATGTAATTTGCTACAGTTGTAACATATATGTTGTGTTCAATGATATCGATTACAGTTATGTTATGGCATATCATATCTTGTATACGATTATGTTCGATCATGGTTGTGTTGATTACGATTATATCGTATCTCATATGGTTTGATTCACTGCTTAATTTCATCTAATTCGAAACAGGCTTGTCAAAGTTTGACCATGTTTTATGGTGACTAAAAACAGAGCATTCCTTACTCTGTTTCGATTGTATTTATTTTGATATGCTTTAATCTAAAGGATAATTTCACTTGAATTATTAGTAATTTGTTTTTGAGGATTATCAAAAGATGATTAGATTTGATTTTATTTGAATGTTATCTGATTATGTATGCTATCTTTGACTAGCTACAGAATCAGATGATTCTGTAGCTAAGTCTGTAGGATCATTTTTTTTGTATTTTGTTACTAAAATATCCTTCTAATTTGATATTTGTGTCCTATTGTAGGTAAATTCGAATTGCAATTGATTTTATGAGCATTTGGAGGATATCTCAAGGATTTCACTTGCATTTTAGATTCCTTAGTTGAGGAGATTTTGGGATTTTCCCCAGATTATGTAAAACTGTTTGATGATTATCCACATGGATGTTTTACCCTGTGGAGAAACTTATATAAACCTATGATTTTTGTAATAATGATCATCCTCATTCGTGGGAGAACAAGGATATGGATTTCTGATACAGACTGGAGCAGAATTGATGTTTTTTCATAGCTTTAGCTTCTCAATATATCAACATTTTGTTTCAAGTTTTGTATATCACTTTGCTTATGGTTTATGACTACTTTAGCTATCTAAATCAAATGCAAATGATATAATTTTTATTACTGTTATTCATATCTTGTCTCTTCCAAATAGATAAAAGACATAACAATTGTTAATTCAATTTGTGAATGATAGTTTTATCTTCTTCATAAATTGAATTGTTATATATAAGTTTCTTGCATAACAGGTTTCCCTTATTGCAGGAATTTATAATCAGAAGATTGTTATGATTTTCTTTTATGTCTTGTTTGTCCTATAAAACACTTCAAGAAGCAGCACAGCCAATCGTTTATGAAAAGCTTAAGGACTAAACGGTGTGAATTTCTTCCTCCAACCAGCTTAAGAAGTCATCTTGCACAAGGCAGACTTGGAGCGTTTCCAGGTCAATTAGTTTGTTGTTTACTGTTTTCATTAAGTAGTTTAATATAGATATAATTTTAATTAGATTTATATTAGATTGTTTAATTTCAGTAAATATATTAGATTGTTTAATTTCAATAATGTTTATTTCTTTTTCATAAAATATAAAAATCAAAAAAGAGATCCTTGGCTGTCTTAGGGCAGAATATACATGAGTTTTGCAGGTTTTAATCAAATCTGTAGGTTGTTCATAGTGTACATTTGTGAATAAGTAATATAGTAGTTGATAATTAGATAATTGATTTGAGTTATCATGATAGTAATTAGTAGTTTGTAGATAGAATAATTAGAATAGTTTATATTTAGTATATTAATTCCTTTTTCTTTGTTTTATTAGTTTCTAGTTTCCTTTATTTTAGTTAGTTTCTTGTATTTAGTTATAGTTTAGTTTGTTTTATTTACTTTAGTTAGATTACTTAGCTCAGATCATTTCTCTCTTTGGTTTTCATAGAAGACCTTAGAGCGGCCAACGGAGCCGTTAAACTCGTCAGGGTGGTCCATTCCAAACGGCTTGGGTTATTTAGACAACCCCGGACCGGTTCCACTCTCCCAGTTGGCGGACGGACAATTTCGCCCGTCAATAGATAATAGGAATGACGAAGCACATGAATTAATCAAAATTTCCATCTCTCCTTATTTAAGGTTCCACCTTCAATCAATTGATCAACCCAAAGAAGCTTGGGACAAGATTGAATATGTGTTTGGTAAACACAATATTATTCGAGAAAAACAATTAGAAAATCAAGTACCGACTTTAATTCCAAATGAGTTTTCTTGCATTGAAGACTATCTATCTAAGTTTAAAACACTCAGAACTTTATGTGAAGAATGTAAGATAAAGATAGAAGAATATCGTTGCATCTATCTTATTCTTTCTAAGCTAGGTAGTGCATATTCTATGTTTGTATCTACCTTTTATGCCATGCAAGAGTCTCTAGGGACAGCTTATAAAAAACTCAGCCTTGAGAACTTTTGTGATGCTTTGATTAGAGAGAAAGATAAGCTTGTACAACATGGAGTGATCAGCACTGTAGGTACCTCTAACAAATCCTTAGTCGTCCATCAGAAAGATAAAACCAAGAATCCAAAGAAGCAACATCCTCACCACAACAAAAAACAATATAAGGGTCCCAAACCCACTTATGCAGCTTCCGCTTATAATGGTGACAAATGAGAAAAATATAAAAGTAAGAAAACTGACACACATTGCAACTTTTGTGATAAATATGGTTATGATGAGTCCAAATGTTTCAAGAAGATGGAAGATTTAGAAGCAAAGATGGAGAATCACAACATCAATATTGATTCTACTTCTTCTTCTTCTTCTCATGGACATGCACTTTTTGCTTCTGGTTTCTCCTTCAATACAACTTATACTTCTTATTTTGATGAGTGGCTTATTGATTCTGGAGCATCTTATCATATGGCTAAGGATAGAGACATATTTTCTTCTCTAAATGAATGTAACACCAAGAAAATATTTGTTGGTGATGATAGATCTCTTAGCATTGAAGGATCTGGAATATTTCAAATAGAAAATGATCATTTCAATGATGTATTATGTGTTCCAAGTCCTTCTTGTAACCTTCTATCAGTATATAAAATCACTCATTTAGGTGAAGGTAAAACCGTAGAGTTTTCACCTCACCAATTTGTAATCAAGGATCTAAAATATCCTAAGCATGTTCTTGAAAGTGGAATTGTTGATGATATTACCAGGTTGTAAAAATTTGAAAACTTTGGGTCATCATCTTTTTCATCAGTTTTAGTTTCTCATAGCACTGACTTGAGCAAACTTTGGCATGAGCGGTTTGGTCATCTAAACTATCATTCATTGTAGAAACTATGTAATCAATAGATGGTGATTGGTCTTCCTCTTGTTTCATGCAGAGATGGTGTTTGTGTCGGTTGTGTTCTTGGTAAAAATCATCGTGACAGTTTTGACAAACATGCCTCTTGGCACGCCTCGAGCCCTTTGCAGCTTGTTCACAGTGATTTGTGTGGTCCAGTTTCTTCTCCTTCTTTTTCTGGGTGCAAGTATTTATTAACTTTCATTGACGAATTTTCCAGACGTACTTGGGTTTACTTCGTAAAACTTAAGAGATAAGTTTTTGACAAGTTTTTGGCCTACAAGGTTCTTGTAGAAAAACAATTTGGACATCAAATTAAAAGGGTAAGAATAGATAATGGAGGCGAATATGTGAACAATAATTTTAGAAGTTACTGCACTACAGAGGGCATCCAAATGCAGCACACTGTTCCATATACACCACAACAAAATGGTGTTGCTGAGAGAAAGAACCGCACATTAAAAGAAATGGCTAATTGTATGATCCAATCTAAGGGATTAAGTCTAAAGTATTGGGCGGAAGCAATTAACTGTGAAAATTACATAGCCAATCACACTCCCACAAAGGCTCTTAAAATTATAACACTGGAATAAGCTTGGACTAAAATTAAACCAGATGTAAGTCACTTCCGTGTATTTGGCAGTATAGCATGGGCTCACATTCATGATGAGAAAAGGAAAGCATTGCAGCCTAAAAGTGAGAAGTGTATATTTGTTGGTTATTCTGAAGATGTCAAAGGTTATAGACTTCTTCAACCACATTGTAATGAAATCATTATTAGAAGATATGTTAAATTTGATGAAAATATCTTGGCCTGCGAGCCTAATTCAACGTTTGTGCCTTCTTTGGCCTGCCAACCTAATTCAGCGGTTGTGCCTTCTTCAGTTTGTGAGACATCTTCGATGTTTGTGCCTTCTTCTATTCTGGTTTCTTCTTCGGATGATGACAGTGAGGATGAAAATCCACCTTTGCCTGCTCACCTTCCTCCAGATGATTCCTTTGAACCTAAACTAGCACCAACTCCACCGCTTCCTAGATGGGTTCATTCAACACAAGAAACAATTGGTGATCTTGTCGGTGATCCTTCAATATTTCTTAATTTTCATTGATGACTTTTCCAGACATACTTGGGTTTACTTCTTAAAACTTAAGAGTGAATTTTTTGACACGTTTTTGGCCTACAAGGTCCTGGTAGAAAAACAATCTCGATATCAAATTCAAAGGTTAAGAATAGATAATGGAGGTGAATATGTGAACAATAATTTTACAAGTTACTGCACTACATAGGGAATCCAAATGAAACACATTGTTCCATTTACACCACAACAAAATGGTGTTGCTGAGAGAAAGAACCGTACATTAAAATAAATGGCTAATTGTATGATCCATTCTAAGGGATTAAGTCTAAAGTATTGGGCAGAAGCAATCAACTATGAAAATTACATAGTCAATCGCACTCCCACAAAGGCTCTTAAAATTATAACACCGAAAGAAACTTGGAATAAAATTAAACAAGATGTAAGTCACTTCTGTGTATTTGGCAGTATAGCATGGGCTTACATTCCTGATGAGAAAAGGAAAGCATTGTAGTGTAAAAGTGAGAAGTGTATATTTGTTGGTTATTCTGAAGATGTCAAAGGTTATAGACTTCTTCAACCACATTGTAATGAAATTATTATTAGAAGAGATGTTAAATTTGATGAAAATATCTTGGCCTGCAAGCCTAATTCGACGTTTGTGCCTTCTTTAGCCTGTGAGCTTAATTCAGTGGTTGTGCCTTCTTCAGCTTGTGAGCCATCTTCAGCATTTGTGCCTTCTTATGTTCTGGTTTCTTCTTCGGATGATGATAGTGACGATGAAAATCCACCTTCGCCTGCTCACCTTCCTCCAAATGATTAATTTGAACCTGAACCAACACCAACTCCACTGCTTCCTAGATGGGTTCGTTCAACACGAGAAACAGTTGGTGAACTTGTCGGTGATCCTTCAAATCAACATCAGACACATTCATTGTTCCAGCGAGCCTCTTCTCTTTTGGCTTTAGTTTCAGAAACTCATGATCCAGAGACATTTGCAGAAGCTTCAGGTTATCCAAATTGGGATACATCAATGAACGAAGAGTATCGTTCTTTAATGTCAAATGATACTTGGGATCTTGTACCTCTTCCAAAAGGAAGAAAACTTGTTAGATGTAAATGGGTCTACAGAACTAAGTATGCATCACATGGAAGTGTTGAAAAACACAAGGCTCGGTTAGTTTCCAAAGGATTTTCCCAAGTTGAAGGAATTGACTATAATGAAACGTTTTTCCCTGTAGCCAAAATGAATTCCATCCACCTTGTTCTTTCCCTTGCTGCCTCACATAAATGGGAGGTCCATTAGATGGATGTTAAATCCGCCTTCTTGCACGGAGAATTGCAAGACAAAATCTACATGGAGAAACCTCCTAGATATGTCCAGAATGACTCTAGCTTTGTTTGTCCCCTTGAGAAATCTCTTTATGGTCTCAAGCAAGCTCCCCGAGCTTGGTATGAAAAAATGGACAACTTTCTTATTTCCACTGGATTCTCTAGATGTCATTATGATCTTAATGTCTATACCTAGAAAGTAGGAAGCCATCTCATAATCCTTTTCCTTTATGTTGATGACCTTATCCTTACTAGTAGTGACTCAAAACTTTTAAACCATGTGAAAACCAGCTTTAAGAATAAATTCAAAATGACAGACTTAGGATTTTTGCACTATTTCCTTGGCCTCCAAGTTTTGAAAACTAATAAAGGAATTTTTCTTTCACAGTATAAGTATGCTTGTGACCTTATTCGATGCTTTCACATGGACGATTGTAAACCAGATCCTTCTCCCTTCCATTCTGGAATCAAGCTTTCCACCACCTATACTTCTCCTGAAGTTGATGCAACCTTGTACCGTCAGTTAGTTAGTAGCCTCTTATACTTGACTCATACCCATCCTGATATTTCCTTTGTTGTTGGTCTTGTTGCCTGGTATTTTCAAACACCCCATGAAATCCATTGGAAAGCAACTAATAGGATACTTCACTATGTCTGTGGTACCGTTCAGTTCGGGATACATTGTAGTTCAGGGGGGACTCCTTTATTGGTTGGTTTCACTGATTCAGATTGGGTCAGCGACCCTGATGATTAGAAGTCTACTGCAGGTTTTGTTTTTAGACTTGGTTCAGGACCTATCACTTGGGCCTATAAGAAATAACAAGATATTTCACTTTCTTCAGCAGAAGTAGAGTACCGAGAAGCGGTAAATGCAAGTCAGGAAGCCTTGTGGCTTCGACAGATCCTTTCAGATTTTGGATTCGAGCAGCAGCATCTGACCAGCCTTTGGTACGACAATTAGAGTGCCATCAAGCTCACCAAATACCCAGTTCAACATTAGTGCAAAAAGAACATAGATCTACACATGCACTTCATCATAAATCTCATTCATGATCAAGTTATTGAAGTGCTCTTTTTCCCTACAAAATATCAAGTTGCAGACATTTTCACAAAGTCTCTTACAGAAGTGAAGTTTTCCAAACTTTGATCTATTTTAGGAGTTCAGGAAGTTGTCATTAAGGGGGGATAGGCTCTAATGCCTCCTTCCTTCTCCTATTTTTTCAACATTGTAAATCCTTCAATGCTATCCCAAGTTATTCTTAAGGGGGGATGTTAGGATATTTAGACACTTAGGAGTTAGTTAAGATCTACTTGGTCAAATGTGTCATTAGGTAAAAGTGTGTTTATTAGTGTGTTTCTTTAGTATGCATTAATATGCATTTGTAGTTAGGAAATATGATGGTCACGATATATTCCCGACATAGAGTGATTCGATGGTTCATACTCTCCTCGATCTTAACGACCATTGATCTATGGCTTAACACCCGATTGGTCCATGATATTTATTTAAAGAGCATGGAGGTTCATTTGTTGATGATTGATTGTGAGAAACTCTCTTGTAAAATCTCTCTATAATCTTTTTATTTTGCATTAATAAACTGCTCCAAGTAGTCGTGTTGGCTCAGGTCGTGGATGTTTCCCCGTAGGGGTTTTACCACGTGAAAACATCGGTGTGTTGATATTTTATCTGGTTATGTGAGTGGTTACTGAAGGTGTTTGTCCTCTTTTGGAATACTTGTGTTGTCGAAAAAATTTTGTAAAAATATTCAAATGTCTAAGGATTTAATATAGTTTGTATAAAATTTTGGCGATTTTTAAAGTAAAATAATTTTATCCTTTAGAATTTGGGCGAATCATTTTTAGAATAGTGAATCTTATTTTGGGAAAAACCATGGAAAATTATCCCACAAGTGAAATTTATCCCCTAAAATCATCCTTGTTTATGACTGCCATGCGTCAGTAATCCCATGATGCAGTGAACAATTTGACCGCCTTGTTTAAGCCCACCCCAGATGCCTTCTCTTATACCACACCTTATAACCTTGAAGGTCATGAATCCTCCCAATACACATATTTTCCTTCCAACCACTTTCAGCGGGACCTACATCCCCCTCACATGGAGGTGAACAAATTTTATGGTTCGGATCCCACATGTTGGGTCACTCAAACAAAACATTATTTCTCTTTGTACAACATTACTGATGAGTTGTCCAAAATCTGGTATGGTGTTCTCCATCTAGATTCAAAACATTGGCAATGGTGGCAATGGATAAAAAATGTTCGCCAAGGGTATGTGGCATCAACATAATTTGTTGCAAAAGTTTATGAATACTTTGATATTGACACCCACCATTTAGGTTGTTTGACCAAGTTGAAACATTCTGGCACAGTGGAATATTTTATAGTAGCTTTTGAGCACTTGGGTTTTCACATGGAGGGCATGTATGATGTTTTTTTATGGGAATGATTTATCAGTGGACTCAAGGATGAGATTCATGTCCATGTCCTCATGGATCTCCCTCGAAGTTGGGTGGAATCTACTAAAATAGATAAGGAAGCACAACTTCTTTTCTCCTCTCAAACTAGAAAACCAAAATTTCTTCTCCACCCTAAACCCACTACTCCATCCCCTCCTTCCACTCCACTGAAGATCTAGAAATTGACCTGAGAATAAATGGTTGAAGGCCAACTCAAGGGAATTTGTTATAATTGTGATGAAAAATGTTTTCCAAGGCACAAGTGTAAGGAACAGAATGCTTTTATGACCATCTCTAATGATGTTTCTGAAGAAGAGGTCGAGGCCCCTCCTCTAGTCGAGTGACCATAGCCAACTGATATTACTCCTCCCTCAGACCCCCTAGAAGTTGAACCAGTCATTTCACTGAATGCTCTCATTGGCTTCTCTGATCCCCAAACCCTCAAGCTAATTGGTTACATTAAGAATTGAAAGATCATCATCCTCATTAATAGTGGCAACACCCATAATTTTGTTCATCGCCACATTTCCCAGGAAACTAATTGTTATATCCGTACAATCACAACTTTCAAATCATGATTTCCAATAGAGGTTCCATGAAATGTGGGGGCATTGTGAAAATTATGTCTCCAAATTGGTCAGTACAACATGAAAGCTCATATGTTTGCTGTCAATGTGGGTGGTTGTGACATTGTGCTTGGTGCAGAATGGTTATGGACTCTTGGTTCCATCCTCATGGATTTTAAGGAATTAATCATGAAATTCGGCAAGGAGGGCCAAAAGTATAAGTTACAAGGCATCATCGCAGGATCCCCATCACATGGAAAAGATCCTCAAGAAAGGTCATTTTGACATTATTACACAACTCCATTTGGTTCACGCTACTGGGACACCCTCTGTGCATCCTGACCTCCAATCCATCATCTCCAAACATCAAGTTGTTTTTTCCACTCCCCAAGGACTTCCCCCTTCCCATGGTGTTCATGATCATTCCATTCCTCTAGTCCCTAAAAACCTTCCTCCCAATGTTCTCCCTAATCATCATCCCTTTTCCCAGCAAAATGAAATTAAGAAAAAATTTCAAGAATTTCTCACCACAAGTGTTATTCATCCTAGTACCAGTCCTTGTTCTTCTTTTGTGGTCAGGGTACTTAATATTCAAGAAATAAGTCT
>JASDQU010680354.1:157409-172328 GCA_032191745.1 Picea mariana
ACACCCCGCCCAAATATGTTACCAGGTTGGACGATATCCCTATAACGCACATTCTTTCCGAAAGTTCAGCTCCTGCCACATACAATTAACAAATAATTCCATTACAATCTTTCTTTCGCACAGATAAACTAGTTTTCTCCCCAGCAATGGTCCCTTTCAGAGAAAATGATGATGACATGAAATACCTAAAATAATGGCAGCAGCTAACAATCCGCCTGTTTTAGCCCTATCAGCTGGATTTCCATGCTTGTCCCTGACATCTCCACTAGCAAAATTGGATGGATTCTTCGACTCCAGATCGACCTGCAGAACATTAAATCAATGTTGTTACAAAGAGCCGATCTGCAAACATTCTAGCGACGGAAAGACCGAACCCAATCACTTACCATTGTTGAATCTGTTCCTAGAGCTCAGCAAGATTCGAATCCTGGAGAAACTGAAAAACTCCGAGTGCTCAAAGGCCAAGAGAACTTGGAATTACTCACTGTCAACTGACCTCCTTGCGCCCTCCACTGCCTGTTTTATATAATTTCTCGGCCCCACTAGCCGAAGGACACGAAGTGATGAGCATTATTTGAATAACCATGTTCATTATTGGTTGGGTTACTGGCACATACGGACGAAACAGACCAAGAGAATACTTGATTCGAGAAGTTCTTGTGGGTCTGGTTAAAAAATATGTCAATGTCAAGCCGGCTAGTCCTTCATTCCACTGCCAACTATCGCGTGCCCAATCCGGTTGACTCAGAAGCCATCGATTGGTATTGGGAAGAGGAGGCGAAAGCCATCGATTTGTATTATTAGGAAGAGGAGGCGAAAGCCATCGAAAGTCTTCGTGATTTGATATGAGGTGGAGATTGATCAGCCACTGTTGCAATATCCAATCGAAAATTTGTTGGCCGTTTCTACCACGTGTTCATGCCAAAAAGAAGTTTACAACCATCGATTTGTAGGGAAGAGGAGGCGAAAGCCATCGATTTGTTATTGGGAAGAGGAGACGAAGCTGCTGTCTTCGTGATTTGATATGAGGTGGAGATTGATCAGCCACTGTTGCAATATCCAATCGAAAATTTGTTGGCCGTTTCTACTACGTGTTCATGCCAAAAAGAAGTTTACAACTATTTTGATTCTTCAGAATTTCGAAGTGAAAAGCTTTATCGTCACAACCGCACTGCTTGTCACGTTCAACTTTTTGGATACAGATTCCGGGTAATTAATCAGCGTGTACCAGCTTCTTGTTAGGTAGGGTTTGTTGGAAATATATTGTAATGAGTTTCATTATTTTTTACTCTTCAAGCTACACATTCCCTCCATTAGGGTTTTTAAGAGTTGAGTAAAAGTAGGTTAATAACTTTTGAATAATGACTTTTTATTTGAAAAATAATCGAACTGATTTGCAAATTGGCTTCAATTCCATTACTGAAAATTTAAAATACAATTTTTTTTTAATAATAAAATTATGATATAAGAAAGATGTAAATTTAAATATTTTTAATATTTTTATCCCATAAAATATTTAAATATTCAATTTCGAAACAATCCAAATAAAATTAATTGTTTATAAATGTGTCCCCTTACTTTAACTTGATAATTGAAACACTCAACCTCAATTCAATCATAAAGGAAGTAAAAATTAATTGTTTCTAAATGTGTCCCTTTACTTTAACTTGAGTAAAATTCATAGTTTACAAAAATCACTTTATTGATTGAGCAAAGGTTCATAGTTTATAAAATTACTTCAAAATTAAATAAAATTTCTTAGGTTATGAGAGCATTTAAGTGTCCCTAATGATTTAAAAAACAAGCTTTATATGATCAAGGTATCTATAATACTTTAATCTTATTATTAGATTATATATAATATAACAAGACTTCAAAACAAATTTTATATTTTTACATTTTTTTTAATTCATGAAAATATTTGAGTGTTGGTAATGATTAAAAAAGAAATTGAAAAAAAATACTTACAAATGAAATGAGAGAGATTGATGTATACAACCCAACCTTGAATCGTGATGTTTTGATAATTCAAACAATCAACTTAAACATAATTTTAACTTTGACTTAGTTTTAAATGGAGAAAAAATCCATTATTATGTAAATATACATATTGTTTTTAAACTATAAGAATAAAAAGTTGTTTAGTTATAATACTTACAAAATATATAATATAACAGTGATTAGCTACATGTTATATGTTATGTTATACTTGTTATCATATTATATTTTTTTTACAAGTGAATTTAGGAGTTTCCTTTATATATATAAAATTGACATATATTGGTGATGATTGGTGCTATGCAATTTATTTGGCTAGTTTCAATTCCACTTCTTCACCCATGTGAGCATCACCTAGTGCAATGAGTGTGAAGAGGCTTATTCAAAACCATGAGAAATTGGTCACTTGTGACTAATACTCATGGACATGGGTCATAGATTAATGACTTACTCTATGCAGATAATCTCGAAAATAATATCTCATATATTGGACTGTGGAAGACCCTTAATGCTTAAATAAAAAAGAGTCAAGGGGGGTATAATTTAATAGTTCATAAGGCACAATACTTGCTAAGGTTTTACAAATGGGGTAGCAAGCTAAGTTGGCTTGATTGTGGGGGAAAACTCCACACTTAAGCATGCTTCAACTATACGAGTCTTGGGAGGGGTGACCTCCCGAGAAGTCTTGGTTGCACTTGTAAGCATCAATGAGTGCATACTCATGGACATGAATCATATATTAATGACTTACTCTAAGCAGAAAATCCATAAAATAATATCTCATATATATTGGTTTTAACCCTTTCATCTTGCTTTGAGAGTTTTATGGATCCTTGAAAAAAAATTGGAACATTAAATTTAATATATTATTATCTAAAATATAACAAAATTACTTGAAATTACATTAGCATAAATCCATAATTAGACCTTATAATCCAAGTTTTAGACCTTATTATCCAAGTTTTAATTGATTTATTCTGGGATAATATAAGTTCTCAAAACTAAAGAAACTTCTTACAATTGGATATCAATATATTGGTGTGATTTAGAGGCAAATGAAGTGGAGGAAGCAAATATGTAGGATTTAGAGTTTCCAAGAGAGTTGTGAACACTTTTATTAACTTCTTACAATTGGATATCAATATATTGGTGTGATTTAGAGGAAAATGWAGTGGAARAAGCAAATGTRTAGGATTTAGAGTTTCCAAGAGAGTTGTGAACACTTTTATTATTGGAGGATATATCATTGGAGCTCTATCGGTTATAGTTACTAGGATGGCTTACAATTCAAACAAGCTCAAAAATAATGATTTACAGGAGTTRATGCTAAAAAAATAATGACCTACAGGAATTGATGCAAAAGAAAAATGATGAGAAAGAAAAATGATGAGAGTGGGAATGAAGACGAAAATATCTTACTCTTATGTTTTCAAAATCAAACAAAATGTATAAAGGAAGATGGTTATTAAGTATTGATGAGGTCATTATAAAAAATGAAAGACAATAACCTAAAGGTTCATCAACCTTAAGAAAGAGATGTAGATGTTATTTTCTAGAATGCACTCTATAATACACATGAAGTTACCTATAATCTCCATTTTATGAGGTTCAATGAAATATTCACTTATATTCAAGCTTGACGCATACATAGAAGTGCTTTCTACAATATCGATAATGACTTTAATATGGGAAAAATGACCATTCTCCATGGGAATTTTACGACTCTAAAGCCAAGACCTAAAACAATATCAACTTGGGAGATTTTGAGAAGGAGTTATCTTCTTTGTTTTCTTCCAGTCAACCATAATGAAGGATCTATACACACTCGACCAAAGAAACTTTAGATTCTCAACTATAAGGGAGATGAATGATAAGGAAAAGAAGGTACATTTAGTTAGTTAAGGATCTTATCAGGACATTAAAATCCTTATAGGAGATAAGGTCAAGGATTATATCCCACCCAAGAGTATAAGAAGTAGGAGGTCAAGGGAGCTCTCTTTAGCAGGATAATGTTCCTTCGTATATTCAATGTCAACCTATGCAAATATGTGTTTGTTTCCTATCCTCCCTTGGAGTTGTGAGTGACAAACAAAAATGTACAGGCAATTTCTTGAGTAAGTTGTAGCTTCACTCTAAGTCTGGATATCAGCCACAAATGAGAAAGTAAACATATAGAAGAAGCATACCAATGCTAACTTTACAAAACTTGATAATACAAAATACCATGTGTGCATGGATATGCACATCATCTATTGGTTGTGAGAGGATAGGGAAATGGCGTGTCATAATGAAATCACTATGCTTCAACATGGGGTGAATGGGTTGGATGTTTCCTTGGTCACAACTCATACTCAAGCTTGCAGCATTTTCTTTGAGAGGAGGAGAATCTTTTTCTATACACTTGAACGCCTCCAGAGTCCTTATCCTTTCCAGGACATGCATACCAAGTGCAACCAAGTGTTGCACACTTTGATAAAAAATCCTACCTTAATAAATAAACCATATATAATGCCAATGTATTTTTAGGTTACACAACATATTCCTCGATGTACACCACATCAAGTTCCTCTTATAAAATTATAGATTGTGCCACCCATGCACTAGTTCAAAATGAATAACACCCAAGAATGTTAACAAGATCACTACATCTCAAGCATAAAAGAAGGTTAGGGAGGAGAATAAGTAAACCATTTATGGGGCCCTTGGAGAAAGACCCTAAAAATAGTTCCCAAATGATAATTATCTCTCCTAAATTTAGAGTCGGTGGGGGCGCCCTGATCCAGGAGGATCTCGGTGGCCACCCATGATCCGGATTTAGGAGCAGAGCGAACTGATTAACAGACTAAATACAATAAACACAGAGACATGAAGAACAAAATAGATATTCAGTGAACAATATATTCTATTAAATAAATGAAATAGGTTGAAACTGTAAAACTACATATCTGAAACACTTGCTCGAATGGTGGTAGCTATCTCTAAGAAGAGATGTGGCTTATACATGCATCCGTCTGAGAAGAATGATTACAATGAGGCTCCAGAGGCCTTTTTAATATTACTCATGAATTCCAAAACCCTAGACATCCAAAAACCTAACCCTAGGAGATGAAACGCCAAAAGTTATGTGGGCCCCCTATGGGTAAGTTGGTACCTCAACTTCCCGTGGTCGTAAATTTTGCATACAAACTCTGTTTTAGGCACGTCATAGCCTGTTGGAAAGGTATTTTAGAGAACTACAGATTATCCCATCAAACTCTGACTTCGTCTATAGTTTGACTATGGTGAGCCAAAAAACAATTGTTTAGGGCCCCAAAATGACCCTGGAAATACAACATGATGTGTTGATATGAAAACATATAAAATAAGCTAGTTGGGCTAGGTGATAGGCCATAGGTATACACCTGGAATATGTGTAGGGATTAAGAGAGCCCCAAAAGTGTAGAACCCGCAATTACAAAGAAGTACAAAAAAATGTGATGAACTAAAAATTGTCAAGAGGAGCTAGTTGGAATAGGTGGGTGGCCACCAATATCCACCTGGATCAGTCCTTCCCCCTTAGGAAACAATGGTCTCCATTTCTTTGAGTTCCCCCATCAGGTGAGGAAACGTTTGTTGAATTTGGCCCTAGGTGAGCCACTTTCCTTGATATAGGAGTTGTCCTCCCTTAACAACCCGATAAAGTTGGATCCTCTGTTGGCGAGTGCCCTTGAATTGTGTGTCCACTATCTTATCAGTGGATGCATGTTCCATGTAGTCAGGGTTGAGATATTTTGGTGGGCTTCCCAAATAAAATTTTCACACTCTCTTGCAAGAACACAAAGATGTACCAGATGGCATAACATCTCATCCTGAATGTGAAAATCAATGACAATTGCACCTATACCCAAGACCTGATAGGTGGTGGCAAAGTCTGAATCTTGCTAATAAAGTTTGGGCCACTCAGATGACTCATGTTCACAGGTATAAAGCACAGTGGTGAGTGCAGCCACAGGAGGTCGACTGAGGCAGTCAGCGACGTGATTTGTGCTCCTTGTCTTATACTTGATATTGATATGGAACTGTTGCAGGTAGGTGGACCACTTCTTATGGCAGTCGTTCTGCAACTTCCCCTGTGTATCTATGAAATGTAGAGGCTTGTGATCAATGTGGATGATCGTCTCCTTTCCCAGTATGTAATGTTTCCATTGACGACATGCTTGTACAATGGAATACATTTCCTTGTCATAGGTGGGGTATTTCAATATAGTATCTGAGAGTGTCTCACTATGGTATGCCACCGGATGACCATGCTAAGTGAGAACTCCACCTACAACATCGTCAGATCCATCAGTCCCAATCTCAAATGATTATTGTAGATCGGGCAAGGAGAGTACTGGAGCTGCGCATAAGTGATGCTTTAGATCCTGAAATTCTCTTTGTTGTTCTTTCCCCAACACGAAATTTTCCTTGCCACCTCCCTTGGTCACATGGCTGAGGGCCCATGCAATATGGGAGAATCCCAACACGAATTGTCGGTAGAAGTTGACCATTCCTAGGAAGCTTTGAAGCTCGATTAGTGTGGTCGGGGCTAGCTAGTCACGAATGACTTGGATCTTAGCGAGGTCAACATCTACCTGATCTGAATTTATGCAGGAACGCAACATAATAGTAAATACATAAATAACCATGAATACAAATATGAAGGGTAAATAACACTTCATTTCATTAATATCAAAGAATTGAAATTTGTTTACAGACAGAATGGAAATAAACTAGCTAGGGCATTGGTAGCTTATCTCTTAGAAGAGATGTGGCGGCTATAGGACTCTGAACTCTATGTTACAGTGAGGCTTGAGGGCTTATATATTATTGAGAAACAATGGAAACCCTAAAAATCCAAAAACCTAACCCTAGGAGATGAAACGCCAGAATATGGGCCCCGTTAGGGTAAATTGGTACATCAATTTCCTGGGGTCGTAACTTTGGCATACTATCTCCGTTTGATGCACATGATACATTGTTAGAAATATCTATTCAAGGACTACAACTGTTGACTGTGAATATGAAGGTCTGGATCAAACTCATATTCATTGGACCTTTGATGCCTAAAAAACGTCGTTTAGGGTCTCAAAATGGCTCCAGAAGTTTAGGACCCAAAAAACTGCCAAAAATAGTGAATTGTGCTACAATCAAGGAAAATAAAAAACTGAAAGAAATAATGGTGGGGGTCCAAGTGGAATAGGGGGGTGGCCACCAATATCCACCTGGATCAGTACCCCATGATCATCAACAATTTATCCCAAGTATTGGACCATGTTCATGCCGAAGGAACATTTTTCCAAGTTGGCATATAACTTGTGTTGCCGCAGAGTGCTCAAAACCTGTTGAATATGCCGCATGTGCTCCTCCCAAATTCTATTGAATATGAATATGTCATCCAAATATACCACCACAAAAGAGTTGGTGAAGGGTCTCAATGCATCATCCATCAACCTCGTGAAAGTGGCTGGTGTATTTATTAAGCCAAAGGGCATGACCAACCATTCGAAGAGACCTTATATAGATTTGAAAGTTGTCTTCCATACATCAGTTGGTTTGATCAGAACCTGGTGGTAGCCAGACTTTAGGTCAATCTTGTTGAAGAAATTTCCCCCCTTGATTTTCTCAAGAAGGTCATCAATCCTGGGAATTAGGTACAAATTTCTGATTGTGATTTGGTTTAATTTTTTGTAATCAATGCAGAGTCTCTAGGTCCCATCCGTCTTCTGCACCAATACAATTGGGATTCTACAAGGGGGGGATATGGGTCTGTTGTGCTCCTTTTGAAGAATCTCTTGGATCTGACGCTTGATTTCATCATTTTCCATTAGTGAGCGACGATAGACTGGTCCATTTGGCAAAGGTGCACCAGGGTTTAGATAAATTGGATGCTTGAATTGATAGTGTGTTGGTAACCCGGTGGGTGAGGAAAAGATGTCTCTGTAATCTTCCATGATCCCATCCACTTGATTATGCTGCAAAGAGAGGCTCTGTGTAGAGGCCATGGATGTGGCGACGACCTTCTAATTATTGTGACCATGGATCACAAAGAAGACAAACTTCCTGATCTATGAAATGACCTTACTGCATTGCTTAGCAGAGATTAAAGAAATAGTGGTAGGCAGTTCTACCTCTGGTATCCTGTACAATTTTCTACCAAAAGTAATAATAACACTGTGAGGTCTAGACTCATACACAACATGACGCTTCCACAAGTAGGGTTGTCCTAAAAGAAAATTACAAACTTCAAGGGGAGAAATATCAGACAATACCTCATCTTTGAAAGGATTGATGTCATAGGGAAGATGACACTATTGGCTCACACAAATATCTCTTCCTTGGCGAGGCCAGCCGATGGTGTAGGGATATGGGTGCAGTGTCGTCGATAGGTCCAACTGCTTGACGACCTCTGTTGAGATCAGGTTCTTCTGACTGCCGCTATCAACAATGAAATGAAGCAGAGCCCCTTTTACCCACATTTGTGAGTGAAAGAGGCATTCCCCTTCCTCTAGCTCTGATCTAGATGGATTTCGATGGCCTCCCACCTATTCCAACTGGTTCATTTTGGTAGTTTTCTAGTTTGGCATTTTTTCCCTAGTTTTTGGGTCCCCGACATCCGGGGTCATTTTGAGGCCTTAAAAAATGTTTTCAGGGATCGTCATAGTCAAAATATAGATGAAGTCGGAGTTTGAAGGAAATATTTGTATTCCTCGTATAGACATTTCCAACGGGCTATCGTGCACCTAAAATAGAGATCGTATGCAAAATTTACGACCCCAAGAAGTTGATGTACTAGCTTACCCCAACGGGGCCCACCTAAATTTTGGCGCTTCATCTCCTAGGGTTAGGTTTTTGGATGTCTATGGTTTTGGAATTCATTCTTATTGTAAAAATTCCTTCAGAGCCTCATTGTAATCATCTTTTGGTGAATGAGCGCAACTGTCACATATCTTCTCAGAGATAAGCTGCCACCATTCTAGCAAGCTTGTTTTCTACTGCATTTTTACAGTTTCATTTTATTTCCTTATTGAATAGAAATTGGTTTCACTGTATCTCTGTTATTCTATTTTAAACATATTTTAATAATATGTATTCATTTCTTGTTGCTCATAAAATCTAGATGAGTGGTGTTAGATCGGTCTTCTCCTTGTCGTTCTTAATGCATGTCCCCAACAAGGTTAGGGTACAAAGAATTGGGTCTCAAGCTTGTTTCCCTTGAGGACAAAATATCTCGCATGCCCAAGAGAACTCTCATGGTGGGAGAAAAGAAAGATGATGGGATAGGATGTCCTTTCAAAATCTTGCTTGAGGAAGCCCTCATGCAATAGAGGAACGAAATGATGGATAGTTTTGCGCAAATCATCCGGCGGCTATTGACAAGCAACACATCTTCCTCGAGCGGAGGTGTCGTCCCCTTCAAGGTACAATTCAACATTGATATTCCTATGTTTGAAGGTCAGATAGACAAAGATGTTGTAGACAAATGGTTGAATCTACTAGAAGGGTATTTTTTTGTCCATAACTTTTCGAATAGAGAAAAGATTACTTTTGCACTCCTCAAAGTTGTTCCCCATGTCAAAGATTGGTGGGAAAATTTATGTGAACAAAAGGAAATAGAGGAACCCTCATTATTTACATTCACGACCACCTAGGAATCCTTCAGGGATGCTATTAAGGAAAAATACTACGCTGTCGGAAGTTATGATGACTTGTATACAAAATGGACCACAATGCGGCAAGAAAGAGACCATGCAGTGCCAGAGTTCACAAATATCTTCCATACCCACACCAAGCAGGGTGCCAAATATTTTGAGAAACATTTGGTGCTCAAGTATCATGGTTCTCTTCATAGATACATCCAGACCGAAATGAAATTTCTAGACATCTCATCCTTGGGCACGGCCTATCGATATGTCATCAAAATCGAGCTGAAGCTCAAACAAAAGACGTGACAATTTGGGCCTGGGAGCCCATCACAGCAAAATCCAGGAAAGGGTGGACCCAACCCATAGAAAAAAGGATGGAGGAAATATGGACAACATCAGGACAACCAGTACAAGCCATAAGAAAAGAAGGACATCGAAAAGACAAAGAAATATACCAGGAAGTGGTGTGACTTCCATAAGAGCCCTTGGTATAACACTATTGATTATCGCTCAAAGTAGTCATCGGTGGTTGAAGTGAAAGCCTCTGAATCAAATGAAGGTTCCTACTTTTAGTCAGAACCGGAAAGGGGGAGACAGATCATTGATGCGGAACCCAGTGCTACCATTTCTACCACCAAGCTCCATCCCGCTAAACCAGATGAGCCAGAAGAAGGAGAGCACCTTTTCCATTCACAGATGTGGGTAAAAGGAACCCCGCTTCACTTCAACATTGATAACGGTAGCCAGAAGAACCTCATCTCAGTAGAGGTCATCAAGCGGCTAGCCCTACCGACAATGCCACACCCCCATCCCTACACCATTGGATGGCTTCACCAAGGAAGTGATCTTTGCATCATCCAACAGTGTAGACTGTCGTACGACATCAAGCCCTTCAAATATGAGGTATTGTGTGATGTTTCTCTTCTCGAAGTTTGTAATGTTCTTTTGGGCCAACCTTATTTATGGAAACGACATGTTGTATATGATTTTAGACCTTATTTATGGGCCCACCTAGTTCTATTTCCATGATCTATGTGAAGCAATGTAGGAAGGTCATCTCTCAGACCGAAAAATTTATCTTCTTCATGATTCACATGCAGAGTGAGTGAAAGATCGCAGCCACATCTAGGGCCTCCATGACCGATATATCCACACAATAGAAGCAAGTGGATAAGGTCGTGGAAGAATACTCATATATCTTCTCCTCACCTATCGGGGTACCTATGCACTGTTGGGTCAATCATCCCATCGATTTGACCCTAGCGCATTGCTACCCAATGGGCCACTCTATTGCCACTCTCTATTAGAAAATGAGGAGATCAAGAGGCAAATCCAAGAACTTCTACACAAGGGACACATATGTCCCATCTCATCGTCTTATGGGATCCCAATCATTTTGGTGCAGAAGAAAGATGGGACTTGGCGACTCTACATTGATTACTAAGCCCTAAATAAAATCATAGTCCGGAACCGGTACCTGATTCCTCGAATCGATGCCCTCCTTGATTAGTTCATGGGGGCCAAATACTTCAATAAGATTTATCTGAAATCTGGCTACCACTAGGTCCCAAACCGACTCCTAATAGAATAGACAGATGTATGGAAGACTGCCTTCAAGTCAAAAGAAGGTCTTTTCGAATGGTTGGTCATGCCCTTTGGTTTGAAAAATGCTCCAACAACTTTCATGAGGATGATGGATGATATCCTGCAAGATTTCTCCAATAATTTTGTAGTGGTATATCTGGATGACATCCCCATCTATAGCAAGACTTGGGCAGAACACATGCAGCATATTCAACAGGTTTTTCACACCCTGCGATAGCACAAGCTATATGCCAACTTGGAAAAATGCTCCTTTGGCATGGACATAGTCCATTACCTAGGATACATTGGTTATCAACATGGTGTGCAAGTGGATCCAACCAAGATCCAAGTCATCGTGACTAGCCAACCCCAACCACACTCACTGAGCTTCAGAGTTTCTTGGGCCTTGCTAATTTCTATCGCAGGTTCATGTTGGGATTCTATCATATCGCATGGGCCCTTAGCCAAGTAACCAAAGGTGGTGGTAAGGAAAATTTTGTGTGGGTCTTATCCCAACAACAAGATTTTAATGATTTGAAGCATAGCTTGTGCTCATCCTCGGTACTTTCATTACTGAACCTACAAAAACCCTTTGAGATCGAGACAAATGCTTCAGACTATTCTATGGGCATCATTCTCACTCAACATGACCACCCCGTGGAATACCATAGTGAGACACTATCAGAGGTTGTTCATAAGTACCCTACTTATGACAAAGAAATGTACTCCATTGTGCAAGCCTACCACCAGTGGAGACATTACATTCTTGGGAAGGAGACAGTCATCGAGACTGATCATAATCCATTGTAGTTCTTGTAGACCCAAGGTAAGTTGCAGAATAACCACCATCATAAGTGGTCCACATACTTTCAATAGTTCCACCTCAACATCAAGTATAAAATAGGAAGTACCAACTGAGTTGTTGATTACATCAGCTGACCTCTAGTCGCAACACTCACCACAGTGCTAGACTCTTTCGGCCACGATACCTTCATATGGCTCTACCTCTATGAGACATATCCTAACTTCGCCACCACCTACCAAATGTTGGGTGCAAATACAACTGTCACTAATTTCCATCTTCAGGATGGGTTGTTGTGCCATCTTGGCCATCTCTACATTCTATCAAGCAAGTGAGAAAATCTAAATTGGGAATCCCACTACAGTCGGGTGGCAAGACACTTCGGCATGGACAATAAAGTGATGGTTTTGTAGCGACATTTCTATTGGCTAAAACTTTGATAGGATGTCAGCAAGTATATCCAGTCCTACACTGCTTTCTCTATTGCCAAACTGGCTACTAAGAAACAAGGCCTCTACATTTCTCTTCCTACTCCTGACAGGACCTGGGAATCCATCTCAATGGACTACATGTCGGGCCTTCTATCCACCAAGTGGGGAAATGACTGTGTTTTTGTGGTTGTCGATCGCTTTTTCAAGATGGCGATTTTGGCTGCCTGCAAGAAGACCATCATAGTAGAGGCCACTGCCAAGATCTTATTTGAACGAGTGTGTGTACACTTTGGGATCCCACAAACCATTATCTCATATCGGGATAGTCGGTTCCTCAACACATTTTGTTCGAGCCTTTGGTCACTGCTGGACACCAAGCTCACCAAGTCCACTTCCTTCCACCCCCAAATGGATGGCCAAACCAAGGTTGCCAACCAGATGATCACGAACATCTTGCGCATGTACAATTCCCATAACCCCCTCACCTGGGATGAGATTCTTCCCTATGTTAAGAACAACTAGCCATGCATAGCTCAACTAGCTACAACCCCTTTTAGTTGGGGTTGGGATTTAAACCATTGGGTCCCATGGATGTTGCACTAACTCTTGTTGCCACCTGGGAAGACTCATTGCATTCTCCAACTGAAGCTAAAAAATCCACTTGGTTCATTGAGTGGATCCATCACTTCTGCCAGATAATTTACAGAAGTCCAATGCCAAGTACAAGCAGCTCCATGATCGACACTAGGTTCCACATGAGTTTTAGGTGGGAGACAATGTTTGGTTGCACTTGTATAAAGAATGCCTTACAATGCCTCATCGAAATCTTCTTCCACTCCCTTATGGATCTTACACCCTCACCAAGGTTGTGGGTGACAATGATTTTGAGCTCAACCTTCCCCCCTTCATTGGATTTCACCCAGTGTTCAATGTGGACCTCCTTTGGCTTTATTGTCCACCATTATTGGACACCTCAGAGATAACAAAACAATTGATACCAACGAATCTCAACCCTGAATGCATGGAACATGCATCAAATGATTAGATCGTGGACACATGGTTCAAGGGCACTCACCACTAGAGGATCGGTTGTCAAAGCAGGGAAACTCCTGCACCAAGGAAAGTGGCTCACACAAGGCCAAATTCAACATAAATTTCCTCATCTGATGGGGCCCCTCAACACAATGGATACCATTACTTTCTAAGGGAGGATGATTGATCCAGGAGGATCTTGGTGGCCACCCACCTTTTCCAATTGGCTTAACAATGCTTTGGCAACTTACTATTTTTAGCAGATTTTTGGGTCCCAAACTTCTCAGGCCATTTTGAAGGCCTAAACAATGGTTTTTCATGATCGTGCACCTCAACTGTAGCCAAATTATCTTATTGAACCCCCTAAATGAATCTCCCCATCAATACCTTTCCAATAAGCTATCGTGCACCCTAAACGGAGATCATATGCAAAAGTTACGACCTCGAGAAGTTAATGTGCTAACTTACCCTAATGGGGCCCACATGAATTTTGGTGCTTCATCTCCTAGGGTTAGTTTTTTGGATGTCTAGAGTTTTGGCATTCATGTTTATTGTAAAAAGGCCTTCAGGGCCTCAGTTTACTCATCTTTTTGCAAATGAGCGTAGCCGTCAAATCTCTTCTCAGAGAAAAGTTGCCACCATTCTAGCAAGCTTGTTTTTAGTATGCATTTTATGGTTTTCAACATATTTCTTATTTAATGGAAGTCAATTTTTACTGTATCTCTATTATTGTTCACTTTGTCTCTGTGTTGACATTATAAATCTGTTATTTCATTTCGTTCCGCTCATAAATCCGGATCACGCCAAAAAATAGAAATCCCTAGAAAATAATATGTGCTATATATAAACCCAGTATTTGTAACACATATCACACAATGCTATGTAATCTTATTCACTTAACATAAGGCATGTGTTGTAAGATCTTTTTTTTACCATAATTTTTCTTCTTTCATAGATGGAATAACCTACAACATACTCATGTCACATTTGCCTAATGCTAAATTCTCCAAATTTAAATCTAACTATTGGATCTAAATAAGACGACGAGATAACTAAGAAATTAACTTTATGATTTAATATGTAAACATAGACATAACAAAATACCAATTAAAATACCTCCTTGATTTGGATTTATCAATTGTAATGTAGCCTAGTGAGTAGTAGAAAGATTTCTCTAATCATTCTTTTACAACTTGCCCAAAGTGGAACAACATTACTGTCCCAACTAACTAGAAGCATAGTCGGCTTCATAGTACTAAGAAACCTTTCAGTCTCTTGGCCCTTCATTCCCATGACTCCAATAACAATAATGCACATATGCTCTAAGAATATTGTCACGAGAAATATCTCTTCTAAGAATTATCCAAACTCTCAGCAAGCTCCATCCTATCTCCCCTTTTCAACACCA
>JASDQU010680354.1:187253-221725 GCA_032191745.1 Picea mariana
TTCATCATACATAATTATATGTATATCATTTTGTATTAATTTAGTAGGAGTACAATTTGCATTAATGATAAGAAAAGCATAAATGCAATAATAATGAAATAAATGAATAGTAATAATGAGAGAACACATGGCATTTTTACTTTTTTTCTTAATTTTTGATATAAAAGGTACTAGGTACTTATAACCAAGTTTATCGAAATGCAATAATAATGAAATAAATGGATAGTAATAATAAGAGAACACATGACATTTTTACATTTTTTCTTAATTTTTTTTATATAAAAGGTACTAGGTACTTATAACCAAGTTTATTGATTATGTAATTACTTTCAAATATTGAAATACACAAAGGCAACAATAATACTTGGAATATATTAACCAATCAAAAATGAGAAAAACAAATTTTTTTATTATATCAAAATATATATATGTGTTTTATTAAGTTAAACATTACACTACATACATAAATTTAAAATACAAAGAAAATTAATGTCAAATCAATAGCAAACTCATTGATATATTCCCTTCGCAGGGACTAATAATGATGTAATGTAAAAAGTGTTTGGGTAATGTTATGAATTACATTAAATAATATTTCTCTTTCGGTTGATAATGAAGAGAATGTCACTTGACATACATAATTGTAAAATCTTTATCCTTGTTAAAAATTACAAATCTTTTAGACAAATCATCTTCAAAGATTCACTCATTTTATGTATCCATTTTACCAAACCCTAGTTGTTTCTTTAAAATGCAGACATAGTAAATAATGGGGTGGGGTTCAAGATATTAGAGATAGAGCTTTGAGGATTTGTTTAATGCTTCATCATTGTCTTGTCATTTTTCGTAATTGGGAAGAAATTTAGGGTTATCAGAGGTAGCATCGTATCTATTTGCACATGTTATGTAGAAAAGAAATACATATGTCCCATAAAGTGGTTTTTTCATAAAAGACAATAAATCAAAATAAAAATGAGGATATTGTCAAGTGCAACTACCAATGTGATAATATGTGCAAAGAGGATAATATTGGCAATATTGGCAGATGGAAGCTCAAATAGAAATGGCATCATTTAATAATTTCCACCTATAATAATTTCATATATGTGCCTCTTCTTTACTTGTATAAAATCTTGAGGATATTCATTCAATAATCATGTCTTAGTTAAGATTTCTTGAAACCAAAATTCATTAGGTAAGTGGAGTGGCATGATAAAAAATAGATCTTGTACAGGACACGAGGAATGAAGCGAGCGAATGGGCATCCATCCCTTTGAAAAAAAAATGTTGTTCTGAAAGACCATGACTTAATAGTGAGGGAATTCTATTGACGAATCCATTTGAGTCCAAAGTGTACTCAATGTTAACCATTTTTCTATAACCCAAGTTGGAAGATCGAACCCATTATACTTTATTATCATAGTGTAACCTTACTAGTTTGTATAAATATTTTACATTTTTTCTCTCAACAATTCCATAACGGTGGAACCATTGAAAGGTTTAGTAGGTTGGCAGGGGAGATGCGAATTATGTAATCATAGATCACACCAAAGAGGTTCTATCTACGGGGAAGATCCCAAAGGTGGAAACATTCTCACCCAAGTGCAAAGTATTCCTTTTTCGTGTGTTTACCAACTCTATCTCTGGGTGTCTTCTATTGAATATATCATCTCTCATATTGCCTTTTGCACACATGCTCATGTTTTCTCCTAGATATCTTTAAGACCCCCCAACTTGTTGGGGGTGGGGGACCTTGGATTTATAGAAACATCTGAAAGGTAGAGACAATTCACATGTAAATCTGATCCAAGTGGATATCGGTGGCCACCCACCTAGTCTACTAGCTTAAGACACAATTTTCCATCTTGGCATTTCTTTGACGGTTTTTCAGGTCCTGAACTTCTGGGGTTGTTTTGAGGCCCTAAATGACGTTTTTTTGGCGTGATAGTGCCCTATAGTTAGGCAAAGGCATGTATTGGACCATTTGGAATGTGTACTTCTCAGCTAGACCTTTTTGACTGTATACCGAGCGCCCCTAACGAAGATCATATGCAAACGTTATGCTCTCAAGAAGTCGATGTATCAACTACCCACATCAGGGCCCACAAACCTTTTGGTGTTTCATCTCACAGGGTTAGGGTTTTGTATGTTTAAGATTTTCTCTCATTGGTTCTTTATGTTAAAAAGGATTTTGAAGCCTCATTGTAATCCATCTTGCGAATGCGCGTAGTCATCACATCTCTTCTTACATATAAGCTGCCACCATTCTAACGAGTTTATTTCACTCTGTAGTTTTGTATTTCTTGCATATTTCAGTCACTAATAGAAATACATTTTTATTGTATTTCCATGTTTTTTGTCATATCTTTGTGTTTTATTTCGTTCCCTCAAAAATTCAGATTTAAATATGATAGCTAATATGTAATTTCCCCCTCAAATTGATGACTCATTATCCTACATGACTCGCGTAGTCTATAGTCAACAAAGAAAAATGGGAGTCAAAGTATCAAACCCTAAAGAGATATTAAATAAAATAAATAATTATATTTTAATCAAGTGAGGGTTTGATTTGGTCAAGAAGGAAGATCTAGAAGAATCAAAGAAGAAGAATAAATAGAAGGGGAGCCTACCTCCTTGGGAACTATGATTTGATATCTTATTTGAGTGCTCTTATAGCCATTATTTTCGTTGGGGTTTTAGGAAAAACCCTTCCAATGAAGGTTTAGTTCCAGTGGTGCAATACCCACCCTAGCTAGACAAAGGAAAATTTATTTGGAGTCTTTGCCTTGTGGTATTTTCTGAAAATCTTAAAGTATACTGGAGCAGAGTAGTGGGAGGCTTGGAGAGCCTCAGTTTCTATGTTGGCATCATACCGGGTTTCCTTGTGTGTTTTGTAGCAGATTATGTAGCTTCCTAACACCCAATAGTTTATATTCCTAGTCTTGTTTTGCAGCTGTTTTTATAGCCACTAGAGATATTTGTATTTGTGCTCCCATTCATAATAAGATGTCATATTAGTCTACTCTATTTATGTATGCTTTCCATGTGTTTGATAATATTCCTCATTGAGCAAATTATTGTAAGGGTTTCATATAATTTTCACATAGGAAGAATTAATAATTTGGGTCAAGGATATTACAGTGGTATCAAAGCCGGTGATCTTTCTAGCCTATGATTACATTAGAGCACTTTTCTTAGCTAGAGAAGGAGAAAATTTTGGGGTCTTTTTGCAGAATGTTTTTAGGGAAAAAAGAGGACCATGGACTTTAGCCTCAGATATGAATGTTTCCAAGTATAATTTGCCAAAAAAACTGGGTATTTGAATTCATCTCGAAAAAATGCTCAATTTCAAAAAACAAATCATCCAAAATAGAGTCCCAGAACTAAAGTTATCATCATTTTAATTTCGACAGTTTTTTAGGGTTTTTTCCGAAAAAAGCCGCACGATTTATAGTGAAGGGAAACAATGGGAAGGAAACCAGATTATGTGCATATAGTGGTGGTTCTTCCATCCTATAATTCTGAGGAAGAAAGGGGGTGGAGGAAAACCCTCTAACAAATCACTAGAGAGGAAGTCAGAAGAAATCCCATCAGAGTTAGAACTAGAAGGAAGCATGGGGAACCAGGGTGAAGACAGAGTCCAAAAATTGTTAGAATCTATAGTTGCAGGACAACTATAGATGACTACTAGCCAACAATAGACAAAACAACTCATAACAAAGCTCATTCAAATACAAGGAGGCTACAATGGAAATCAGACAAAGGGAAGTCAACAAAGTAGTAAGGCATATAGGGAGGATAAAAATACTCATATTCCAATACAAAGAAACTCACCAATAGTGATCCATATAGATGTCGGTGGCCTCCCACCTATTCCAAATGGCTCATTTTGGCAATTTTCCAATTCGACAGTTTTTTTCTAGTTTTCGGGTCCCTGACTTTCGAGGCTGTTTTGAGGCCTAAACAACAATTTTAGGGCTCGCCTTAGTCAACATGTGTAGGTATTGCCAAAAAAAACATGTATATTCTTCGGATATACCTTTCCAATGGGTTATCGTGCACCTAAAACAAAGATCGTATGAAAACGTTACGACCCTAGGAAGTTGATGTACTAACTTACCCAAACGGGGCCCACATGGCTTTTGGCACTTCATCTCCTAGGGTTAGGTTTTTGGATGTCTAAGGATTTTGACATTCTTGTTTATTGTAAAAAATCCTTGAGAGCCTCATTTTAATCATCGTCTGGCAAATGAGTGTAGCCATCACATCTCTTCTCAGAGATAAGCCACCACCATTCTAGAAAGCTTGTTTTCCATTGCATTTTACAGTTTCAGCTTATTTCCTTATTGAATAGAAACCAATTTTATTGTATATCTGTTATTTTGTGTTAAGAATATTTTGATAATAATCTGTATTCATTTAATTTTGCTCATAAAATCTAGATTAGTGGTGTTAGAGTGGCCTGCTCCTTGTCGTTCTTAATGCATGTCCCCAACGAGGTCAGGGTACAAAGAATTGGGTCTCGAGCTTGTTTCTCTTGAGAAAAAAAACTCTTTCACGCCCAAGTGACCACTGATAGCAGGAGAAAAGAAATATGGCGAGACAAAATATCCCCTCAAAATGTTGCTCGAGGAATCCCTCATGCAACGGAGTAACGAGATGATGAATAGTTTTGTGCAAATCCTTTGGTGGCTACCAATAGGCAATGCATCTTCCTCAAACGGAGGCGCTACCCCCTTCAAGGTAGAAATAAACTTCAATATTTCTATATTTGAAGGTTAGATAGACGCAGATGTTGTAGATAAATGGTTCAATCTGCTAGAAGGGTATTTCTCTGTCCATAACTTCTCGAATAGAGAAAAGATTACTTTTGTTCTCCTCAAAGCTATTCCCCATGTCAGATATTGGTGGGAAACTTTCTGTGAGCAGAAGGAAACATAGGAACCCTCATTATTTATAGACATAGTCACCTGGGAGTCGTTCAAGGATGTTATTAAGGAACAATACTGCCCTATAGGAAGTTATGACGACCTGTATACGAAATGGACCACACTACAGCAGGAAAGAGACCAAGCAATGCCCGAGTTCAAAAATATCTTCCATACCTTGTGCACCAAGATGGGTATCAAAGATTCTGAGTGACATCTGGTGCTCAAGTATCGCGGCGGTCTGCATAGATACATTCAGGATGAAATGGATTTTCTAGACATCTCATCCTTGTGCGTAGCCTACCGATATGTCGTCAAAATCAAGAAAAAGCTCAAACAAAAGACATAACAATTTGGGCCTCGAAATCCCTCACAGAAAAATCCAGGAAAGGGCGACCCCGACCTGCAAAACAAAGGACAAAGCAGAGAGGGACCACATCAGGAAAACCAGTCCATACCAAAAGCAAAGAAGGACACGGAAAAGACAAAAAAGGACACAGGGAAGTGGTGCGACTTTCATAGGAGCCCCTGGAATAACATTGTTGATTTTCGCTCAAAGTAGCCACTGGTGGCTAAGGTGAAAGCCTCTGAATTAGATGGAGGTTTTGACTCTGAGTGATAACTAGAAAGGGGGAGACAGATCATTGATGCAGAACCCAGTGCTATTGTTTCTACCACCAAGCTCCATCTCGGTGAACGAGACGAGCCAAAGGATGGAGAGCACCTTTTTCATTCACAGATGTGGGTGAAGGGTACGCCGTTGCACTTCATCGTTGATATCGGTAGTTAAAAGAACCTCATCTCAACAGAGGTTGTCAAGCGACACTCCCTGCTGACAACTCCGCACCCACAACACTACACCATTGTATGGCTCTTCCAAGGAAGCAACTTTAAGACACTGAAATATGTCACAGGAACAAAGTCACAACAACATAATGATCAAACCCACATCACAATGAAAATACAACAACTCAACTGGATCCTCCATGCTTGAATTTTTCAGCGTAAGAGGGAATAAGATAACAAAGAAGCTAATTAAAATTGGTCACAATACCATTGTAATCAAATCTACATTACAATACCATCAAAACCCTCGAATGGATCCTCCATGCTCGAGTGTTTTAGCATAGTTTGAACAGAGAGATGAAAAGAGGATGACTTCTATTAATGCGAAAGTCTCAGATTTGATACATAACCAGACAACAGCTCTGGCATCCAAACATTACAAAATAGGGAGCTCTGCTCAACCAATTGAACCTTAAAAAAATATCAAATTGAAACATTTATACTCAGAACTGTCCATGACCACCAGGAGCATGATCTAGACCCTGCATTCAAGGCCTTCTGTCTGCAATTTTTTCTGTCAGACTAAATATGCACCCCTATGTCAGACCCGAGCTCATATCAGCATGGGTCTAATGGAAAATCTGTCTACAGAGGTACCATGGGCTGACGGTTCAGTCCCCATGGTTGGACCTTCCAGGCCTTCCATTTATGGAGTGAGCCAAGGTTTCAACCATAACTCCTTCCTTCCATTAACTTCCTTTTCTCGAGAACACCATGAGACTTAATGCTTAGGGGGCGGCCACGTGCTGCTCTTGGATAGGATGTTATATAAACACGTGATTGCGGAGCTGCTCAAAGGTGGTTTGGATTCACACCTCTTTTGAGCCCGCAATTCACCACCTTCCGCCACGTATTGCTTTTTCCTTACCATGGTTTCAATTTCGGGACCGCTCAAGAAAATTATTGCCTGAGCATGTTGCATCCCCGCAATGGGCTGTGTCCATTGATCTAGTCCCGATCTGTGGTCTGGGTGCACCTTCCATATTTAGCGTCACTTCCAAGATTATCCTCCCACCTACTTTATGGTCATTCTATCTACGTTTGGAGATGGCACTAAACAAAAACACTTCCCGGAGAGTGACCTGTCATCGCTATGTTGACGTGTTGTGGATGGAGAGGTGACATGTGCCACTTGAAAACAAGTTGAAGGCATGTCTGAAAATTCTTTAAATGAGTGCCATGTGTCAACGCTAGATGGATGCCATGTGTCATGACTGATAAAGTTTCCACGTACTTGGCGCCCCCGGGCTCGGGCGCTAGATCCTTTTCCTATGGTTCCTTCCTAGATGTGACCTAGGGCTATGATCGTATGCCAACATGTGATTGTGGGCATGACCAAGAGTGGTTTGAAACCAAACTTCTTTCCCCTCCACAATTCACCATGAGCCACCACCTGTCCCCTTCTCAAAACCGTGGTTTTGATTGCGACCTGCCCTCCAAATTTTAAAGCTTGAGCACCTTTTGACCCCGCAATGGAGCGTGACCAATGATCTTGCAATCTCATATGAGGCCCTTTGATCAACGACTCATCTTTGGTGATTTTATATTGATTTATCATATCTACTCCTTCTCAAATCGTCGGTCGTGATTTGCTTTGCAATTCGGGCTTCAGAGTTTTTAATTTTCAAACCTCATTTTCCCCAAACGATTATATTTGAAGCTATAGATATGATGACACGTGGCTTCCATAAATCAATGGCCAAGATCCTTTTGAGTCTTTAGACTTCAAAAAACTCAAAATTTCTCTGGCTCCACTTGCTTTTGTCCAAATCCCTGGATTTGATGACTCGTGGCCTCCTGAGATCAACGACTCAGATGATTTCGGGTCTCCAAACTCTGGGAAAATAAAATCTCAAACCTCCTCTACCTTCAGTTTCTTTTATCTAGAGCAATGGATCTGATGACGCGTGGCCTCCTAAGATCGAAAACTGATATGCTTTCGGGTCTCCAGACTCCATGAAAATCAAATATCAAACCTCAATTTCCTTCAAAGTTTGTGGACTTTTGTCGCATGTCCCCGCTGATGGATGGTCCATATTTACTTTGGGATTTCAACACTTCTAGCTTCCAGAGTTTCAAATGTAAAACATGGAAAATATCCCGTAGGAAAAACACTAAAGTGACGTGGTGGTCGGACGTCATACGACGTCATTACTACTGATGTGTCATGGAAAGAAGGGTGGCACGTGTCATATGGAAATGGGTGAATGTTACACCCAACAGACCTAGAAGGAGCATCACATGTCATGACTGATGAGTGTGCCACGTGCTTTGGCACTTCACCTCTTTGGGACTTCGGCGCTTCGGCACTTCGGCACTTCGGTGCTTCAGGACTTTGGCACTTCGGTGCTTCGAGACTTCGGCACTTCGGTGCTTCGGGACTTCAGCACTTTGATGCTTCAGGACTTTGGCACTTTGACGCTTTGGGAATTTTCAATACTTGACTTCCATGATTCTCTAGAGCGTCGAACTCTAAAGTGAGGGATCTTCCTCCACATGTCCCTTTGGCTTGGATGGCTCAGATTACTTCGAGAGTCTGGGATTCAGATCTTAGGGAACTTTACACACTTCTCATTTCAAAACTCTCAAAGCCCATTTCCACAAACCTTCAGATCTGTTGCCACCAGACACCCCTTAAGATCTATGGCTCATGCTCGCTTTGGGTTTCGGGGTTTTCATGGTGCTATACTTCGTGAAACTTTGAAATTATGAATGTCCATGAGCCACTGATCTCAACTGCTCCTGGAATCTCCATCGTTGAAATATTAAACCTGCCTATTGATTGCGTTTCGAGCCCAACATGGACTATTATGAAAGATGCGCTTGGTTTCCATGGCTAAGGCTTGTGTGGACAACGGACTTGGATGGCTGGTTGTGGTCTGGGAAAAACAAAGAGGACAGTGACTACAAAAAAGGGGATGATTTCTTATCCTTAGAGAAAAATAGAGAAGGTTTCAAGTATGAGACTTCTTTGGGGTAAGACATCAAGGGAAACTAGGCTGCTTAAACAAAAAGGGGCAAACAAAAATTGACTTTAACAGTTGAAAGGGGCAATCTTCAAGACATGGCCTGTGAAAAGGAAAGAGATAGGGCCAAGATACAGAATAAGGCATTAACCACAAACACATATGACTCCAGAAAACTTCATGTGATAACATTTGGCTCCACAGGGGATGGCATGCTCCCTGTGAGCTACCAAGAACGTGTAGCTCTAGTGCCTTAGATTTGGGTTATGGAGTCATTTATTAAAATAAAAAATAAAAATACAAACAAGACAGGGGTGGTATTTACAATGGTGGAATGTCGGTCATGGCCTAAACAAAAAATTTCTTCAGAAAATGCCCATTGACAGGGCCACCCAAAAATTCAAAATCCTCCAAGTTTTGCAACTTAAAAGTGTTATTCGAAAATATCTTAGAAATATTGAAGGGACCAATCCATAGGATTAGAATTTACCATGTTTTCCTTTGTATTGCTTGGGAGCATCCCACTTGAGCACCAAATCCCCCAGCTGGAAATCTTCCTTGCTTGTTTTCTTGTCAAAGGCTCACTTTATCTTCTATTGATGGTCTTGTTATTTATTAAGCAGTTGCTCCCCGGTCTACTGCACTTCTACCAACTGCAGTATCCTCCTAACTAGGTCATCATGTTCTCCTTGGTTGTCCTGGAGGAACTTTGCCACATGAAAAGCAAGCTGAGAAGGAAAAGTGGCCTCAAACCCATACACCAGTTGAAAAGGGGAGATGCCCAGTGACCTTTTGGTTGTACCTATGTCATCCCATAATGCAAACTTCAGCTTTGAATCCCAGGATTTCTTGTTGTCTTCTAACAACTTCTTGATGATATTTATGAGGCTCTTGTTAGAAGACTCCGCTAAACCATTTCCCTGAGGGTAGTAGGGAGTAGAGTCGACTAGTGTGATCCCATACTGCTCATAGAAATTAATTAATTGCTCATCTTTGAAAGAGGCAACATTGTCTGTAACAATCCTGTTTGGACAGTTAAATCTGGACATGATGTCTTCAAGGAAACTTATGATCACCTTGTGGGACACACTCCTTGTAGGGATGACTTCTATCCATTTGGTAAAATAATTAGTGGTAGTCAAAATCCATCTATGTTGGCCACTTGAGGCTGGGTGGATCTCTCCAATGAAGTCGAGACCCCACTGCTAAAAGGTCTAGAAACCATTACAAGTTTCAAAGGAAAATATTTGAGATGCTCCTTTCCAGCAAACTTCTGACACATCGCACATGCTCTAATCTTTGTAAAAACATCATTGAAAAGGCTGGGCCAGAAAAACCTAGTTTTGAGGATCTTATAAGTTGTGGTCCTCCAAAAATGATGCCCCCTACATGAGTTGTCATGAAAATCAATGATATATATCTCGGCTTCTTGTGGGCATAGAAACCTCAACATAACCCCTAGAGGGTCCTTCCAATATAAAACTGATTAATGATACAATACTTGATTGCCTTGAGTTTCAAATCTCTCACCTTGTTTTTGTCCAAACCATTAGGAGGCCTCAACTTTTGCAGGAAGTATACAATGTCTTTATACCAGGGGCATCCTGCTAAGTTGGGGTTGGCATGAGAGTCTTCAATAGGAATCTCAGTTTGTTGATTTCCTGAGTCTATACTCATGAAATTAACCCCCAATGCCTTGCAATTTGATTCAGCCATTAACCTGGCTAAACCTTGGCCTTTCACCAATTTGGTGGGTTTTATTTCCAGGTCAAACTCCAAAATCTTGGTGATCCACTTGCTTCCCTTCCCATCTATATCAGGTTGGATCATTATCTCCTTTACTGAGGAAGAATATAGATCATGAAAGCCTTGAGGGATTTCAACAAAGCATAAGCCTTATTCTCCATGATATCATATCTCATTTCTACATCTCTGAGTGCTCTACTGAAAAAGGAAATAGGTTGCTCCAGTCCCTATGTATTTCTTTGTAGAAAAAGAACAACTATTATATCAGATGAAGTGAAAGAAAATATCATAAATTCCTTAGAATAGTCAAGGCTGATGAGCACAGGTGCTTCAGTCAAAGCCCTCTTGAGTTGGTCGAAAGAATTTATTGACTCAACAATCCATTTCACTTCATTTCCCTTTTTGAGCAGGGTTGTAATGTACTTAACCAATTCAGCAAAATTAGAAATGAACCTCCTCAGAAAGTTGATTTTACCCAAGAAAGACTGAACCTATTTCCTAGATCTGGCAAAAGATAAGGACTGGATGGCTCTACTCGGCTTGGATCAATCTTCACCCCTTCAGCTAACACAATCTGCCCCAACAATTTTCCCTCTTGCATAGAAAATAAAGACTTATTAGGATTGAGAGAGACCAAACCTTTTGCACTTCAAGAAGACTTTCTTCAGATGATAACAGTGCTCTTTATTAGATCTAGAAAATACTGTAATGTCATCAAGATAGATGACTACAAATTTTTCCTTTTCCCCAATGAAGGAAATGTACATGGCAAGTTGGAAGGTTGTTCCTGCATTCATCAATCCAAAGGGCATTTTAGCATACATGAATGTGCCCCAAGGAGTAGTGAAAGTCGTCTTCTCTCTATATTTAGGCAAGACAAAGATCTGTTTGTACCCTGTTGACACAGAGGAAGACCTGGGGTTCAACGCTACAACAACACACCAAAAAAACCCTAACTACCAACCCTTTCGACAACACTGGCGAAGGATATGAAGTCTCACCTGAGGTAGAGGCAGGGGTGGTTGCAAGACTTAGGTGTCTGCAACCTTAGCCAGGACACAGATCTGTGATTATATCACTTATAGAGAACTTAGAATTGATCATTCATCAATATTCAACCCTTATTACACTTCACAGATAGCACAGAGCTTGTTGAAATGGAATATGGAAACCTATTTTTATAATTTTTCTTGGAGCCAAAATTGATCTTGGACGAAGAATCACCTCATCTTTAAGCTTTTTGAAATGGGAGATGGAAACATATTTTTATAGTTTTTCTTGGAGCCAAAACTGAGCTTGGACGAAGAACCACCTTAATGTGACTATAATAACTTAAGGTATGGCCAAGGACCCATCAATTGAATGAGTTGGTTTAGATAATTGAAGGTTGCAAATCCATGCAATATCAATGTTGATGCAGAAGATGAGATTTTAGTGTTGGAGTTCGATGGAACTTTATTTACCGCATATTTAAAGATGTGTGTACTCGCGACAAAGATTTGAGATTTTAGTGTTGGAGTTCGATGGAACTTTATTTACCGCATATTTAAACATGTGTGTACTCGCGACAAAGATTTTATTTTTGCGCATCTTCATCAATTGGGTATCGCATCCAACATTTAAATCATGCGATAACAAAAAAATTATATAGTGCGATGTGAGCATCGTGCGATGTGTAGTGATTTCAGAGGCTATAAAGCTTGTAGAAAAATTCCTAGGGACAACATGTATCATCACTTCATGAAAGAATCAAGTGGAGCGCCATTTTGAGGATTGATTCAACAAGATTTGGACGTTTCTTTCAGAGAAAACAAAGTCAATTCAAACCATCGTTCCAGAGGGCGTAGTTCCACAGGTCATAGTTCCAGAGGGCGTAGTTCCACAAGTCATAGTTCCATAGGTCGTAGTTCCACAAGTCATAGTTCTGCAGGGTGTAGTTCTAGAGGTCATAGTTCCAGAGGGTGTAGTTCCACAAGTCACAGTTCCACAAGTCATAGTTCTAGAGGTCATAGTTCCAGTGGGTGTAGTTCCAGAGGGAGTAGTTCCACATGTCATAGTTCCAGAGGGCATAGTTCCATAGAGCGTAGTTCCATAGGTCATAGTTCTAGAGGGCGTAGTTCCATAGGTCATAGTTCCAGAGGGAATAGTTCCAGAGGGTGTTGTTCCAGAGGTCATAGTTCTAGAGGGAGTAGTTCCAGAGGGCGTAGTTCCATATGACAAAGTTCCACAAGTCATAGTTCTAGAGGGTGTAGTTCCACTGGTCATAGTTCCAGAGGGCATAGCTCCAGAGGGTGCAGTTCCAAAAGTCACAGTTCCAGGGGTCATAGTTCCAGGGGTCATAGTTCCAGAGGGCGTAGTTCTAGAGGGCGTAGTTCTAGAGGGTGTAGTTCCATAAGTCATAATTCCAGAGGGCGTAGTTCCACAGGTCATAGTTCCAGAGGGCGTAGTTCCACAGGTCATAGTTCCACAGGTCATAGTTCCACTGTTCATTGTTCTAAAGGGTGTAGTTCCAGAGGTCATAGTTCCAGAGGGCATAGTTCCACAAGTCATAATTCCACAGGTCATAGTTCCATAGGTCAAAGTTCCACAGGTCATAGTTCTAGAGGACATAGTTCCACAGGTCATAGTTCCACATGTCACAGTTCCACAGTTCATAGTTTCACAGGGCATAGTTCTAGAGGTCATATTTACAGAGGTCATAGTTCCAGAGGGCGTAGTTCTAGAGGGCATAGTTCCACAGGTCATAGTTCCAGAGGGCGTAGTTCCACAGGTCATAGTTCCAGAGGGTGTAGTTCCATAGGTCATAGTTACACAGGTCACAGTTCCACATGTCATAGTTCTACAGGGAGTAGTTCTATAGGTTAGAGTTCTATAGGTCATAGTTCTAGAGGGCGTAATTCTACAGGTCACAGTTCTAGAGGTCATAGTTCCAGAGGTCATAGTTCTATAGGGCGTAGTTCTAGAGGGCATAGTTCCATAGGTCATAGTTCAAGAGGGCGTAGTTCTAGAGGGCATAGTTCCACAGGTCATAGTTCCAGAGGGCAGAGTTCCATAGGTCATAGTTCCACAGGTCATAGTTCCACAGGTCATAGTTCTACAGGACATAGTTCTAGAGGTCGTATTTCTAGAGGTCGTATTTCTAGAGGTCATAGTTACAGAGGGCGCAGTTCCACAAGTCACAGTTCCATAGGTCATAGTTCCAAAGATCATAGTTCCAGAGGGCGTAGTTCCACAGGTCATAGTTCCAGAGGACGTAGTTCAAGAGGGTGTAGTTCCATAGGTCATAGATCCAGAGGGTGTAGTTCCACAGGTCATAGTTCCAGAGGGTGTAGCTCCACAAGTCACAGTTCCACAGGTAATAGTTCCAGAGGTCATAGTTCTAGAGGGCGTAATTCCAGAGGGCATAGTTCTAGAGGTCATAGTTCTAGAGGGTGTAGTTCTAGAGGGTCTAGTTCCATAGGTCACAATTCCATAGGGCGTAGTTCCATAGGTCATAGTTCCAGAGGGAGTAGTTCCACAGGCCATAGTTCCACAGGTCACAGTTCCACAAGTCATAGTTCTACAAGGCATAGTTCAAAGGTCATAGTTCCAGAGGGCATAGTTCCACAAGTCACAGTTCCATAGGTCATAGTTCCAGAGGGCATACCTCCACAGGTCATAGTTATGGAGGGCGTAGTTCCACAAGTCATAGTTCCACATGTCACAGTTCCAAAGGTCATAGTTCCACAGGGAGTAGTTCTAGAGGTCATAGTTCCAGAAGTCATTGTTCGAGAGGGTGTAGTTCTAGAGGGCGTAGTTCCAGAGGGCGTAGTTCCACAGGCCATAGTTCCACAGATCATAGTTCCACAGGTCACAGTTCCACAGGTCATATTTCTACAAGGTGTAGTTCTAGAGATCATAGTTCTAGAGGGCGTAGTTCCACAAGTCACAGTTCCACAGGTCATAGTTCTAGAGGTCACAGTTCGAGAGGGCGTAGTTCCACAGGTTAAAGTTCCAGAGGGTGTAGTTCCACAGGTCATAGTTCCAGAGGGCGTAGTTCCACAGGTCATAGTTCCACAGGTCACAGTTCCATAGGTCATAGTTCTACAGGGCATAGTTTTAGAGGTCATAGTTACAGAGGGTGTAGTTCCACAAGTCACGGTTCCACAGGTCATAGTTCCAAAGGTCATAGTTCCATAGGGTGTAGTTCTAGAGGGCGTAGTTCTACTGGTCATAGTTCCATAGGGTGTAGTTCCATAGGTCATAATTCCACAGGTCACGGTTCCACAGGTCATATTTCTACCTATGGAACTACGCCCTCTGTAACTATGACCTATGGAACTGTGACTTGTGGAACTACAACTTCTGGAAAAATGCCCTCTAAAACTATGACCTATGGAACTACGCCCTTTGGAACTATGACCTGTGGAACTACCTCCTATGGAACTATGACCTGTGGAACTAGTCCCTCTGAAAATACGCCCTCTGGATCTATGACCTGTGGAACTACACCCTCTGGAACTATGCCCTCTGGAACTATGACCTGTGGAACTACTCCCTCTGAAACTATGACCTATGGAACTACACCCTCTAGAACTACGCCCTCTAGAACTATGAACTGTGGAACTACACCCTTTGGAACTATGCCCTTTGGAAATAGAAATAAGATAGATAAATTTTACAATAAGTAGATTCTGTGGTTTCTCTTTCACTATATCCCTCATAGCAGGATTTGTCCTTCGTTGAGGTTGCCTAATAGTTCTAGAATACTCCTTAATGTATATATGTTATGTACATAAGTTCATATGGATTCTTTTCATTTCGATATAGTCCCAAATTAATGTTCCATTGTGCTTCTATAGGATTTTGACAAGTTGATCTTGTTGAGAGGGTTCTAGTGTAGAGTTGATGTTCAAAGTTTTTCCTGGGTAAATCTCAATTGGTAAGCTATGATTCTCAAGGATGGAATCCAGGGGAACTATTGGGTCAAATTGTTGTGCCAATTCAACCAATGAGTAAGTCTCTTGAGTAAACCTTCTTAAAATATGTGCAAGTGGATAAGTAGGATTCCTAGTTATGCGAGGGTGTGATATAAAAGTGCAAATAAGGTCATCCTTAGTATCTCTCTTGAAGGTCAAGGCTTGTTCCAAGGCAGACATAAGGAAAATTTTAGAATGACCACCATCATAAGTGGTCCACATATTCGCAGTAGTTCCATCTCAACATCAAGTATAAGACAAGGAGCATGAACCATGTAGCTCACTGCCTCAATCGAACTTTAGTTGCAACACTAACCATGGTGCTACACTCCTATGGCCATGAGATTTAAGGAAACCAAAATGTCCATGTACGAAAGCTCTCTTCCGTATATGCACATTTTGGCTTCCGTATATGCACATTTTGGCTTCCGTAAATGCGCATTTATGGAAGCCAAAATGCTCATTTTTTCCTTCCGTAAATGCACATATACGGAAGCTCTCTTCCATATATGCAGATTTTGTCTTCTGTATATGCGCATCTACAGAAGTTGTAATGCGCATATATGGAAGCTCTCTTCCATATATGTGCATTTTGGCTTCTGTAAATGTGCATATACGGAAGCCAAAATGCACATATACGAAAGGCTTTCTTTTGTATATGTGCATTTTGGCTTCCGTATATGCGCATGTTTTCCTTCTGTAAATGCCCATAGATGAAAGCCAAAATGTGCATATACAGAAGAGAGCTTTCGTATATGCACATTTTGTCTTCCGTAAATGTGCATATACGGAAGCTCTATATGCACATTCTATGTTCCGTATATGCGCATTTTGGCTTTCGTATATGTGCATTTTGGCTTTCGTAAATGTGCATTTTGGCTTTCGTAAATACGCATATACGGAAGGAAAAATGTACATATATGGAAGAGAGCTTCCATAAATGCACATTTTTGTTTTCCATAAATGCGCATATATGGAATCTCTCTTCCGTATATGCACATTTTGCCTTCCGTACATGCACATTTTGGCTTCTGTAAATGCACATTTACGGAATCCAAAATGCGGATATACGGAAGAGAGATTTACGGAAGCCAAAATGTGCATATACGAAAGCTCTCTTCCATATATGTGCATTTTGGCTTCTGTAAATGCACATTTTTTCCTTCCATAAACACACGCATATACGGAAGCTCTCTTCTGTATATGCGCATTTTGTCTTCCGTATATGCACATTTACGAAAGCTCTCTTCTGTATATAGAGCTTTTGTATATGTGCATTTTGGCTTTTGTAAATGTTCATATACGGAAGCCAAAATGCACATATATGAAAGCTCACTTTCGTATATGCACATTTTGGCTTCCATATATGTGCATTTTTTCCTTCCGTAAATGTGCATATACGGAAGCCAAAATGTGCATATACGAAAGAGAGCTTTCGTATATGCACATTTTGGCTTCCATATATGCACATATACAGAAGCCAAAATGCGCATATATAGAAGATATATTCCATATATGCGCATTCTATCTTCCGTATATGCGCATTTTGGCTTCTGTAAATGCGCATATACAGAAGCTGTATATATGGAAGAGAGCTTACGTATATGCGCATTTTGGCTTCCGTAAATGGACATATACGAAAGCTCTCTTTTGTACATGCACATTTTTCCTTCCGTTTATGTGCATTTTGGCTTCCGTAAATGCACATATACGGAAGCCAAAATGCGCATATACGGAAGCTAAAATGTGCATATACAGAAGGTCTCTTCCGTATATATGCATTTTGGCTTCCATAAATGTGCATTTTTTTCTTCCATAAACACGCACATATGCGGAAGCTCTCTTCTGTATATGCGCATTTTGTCTTCCGTCTATGGACATTTTGTCTTTCCTAAATGTGCATATACAGAAGCCAAAATGCACATATACAAAAGATCTCTACCATGTATGCGCATTTTGGCTTCTGTGTATGTGCATTTACGAAAGCCAAAATGCACATATACATAAGCTATCTTCCGTATATGCGCATTCTATCTTCTGTATATGCACATTTTGGATTTCGTAAATGTGCATATACATAAGCTCTATATACGGAAGAGAGCTTCCATATATGCACATTTTGGCTTTTGTAAATGTGCATATACGAAAGGCAAAATGTACATATATAGAGAGCTTTCATAAATGCGCATTTTTTCTTTCCGTATATGCACATTTTTCCTTCTATATATGCGCATTTTGGCTTCTGTAAATGCACATATACGGAAGACAAAATGCGCATATACGGAAGAGAGATTTACGAAAGCCAAAATGTGCATATACGGAAGCTCTCTTCTGTATATGCGCATTCCTTCCGTAAATGCACGCATATATAGAAGCTCTCTTCTGTATATGTGCATTTTGTCTTCCATATATGCGCATTTACGGAAGATCTCTTCCGTATATGCGCATTTTGGCTTTCGTAAATGTGCATATATAGAAGCCAAAATGCACATATACAGAAGCTCTCTTCCGTAATTGGTTGATGGTTTTTTTCCCCCACGAGGGTTTCCCAGAATATATCTTGTGTTTTGTGATTGTTTATCTTTCAGTGATCCTATTACATGCAATTGTTAATGAATGTTAAAGAAGATAATTGTAACTTCTAAAATTATAACAAATCTAAGCATTTCTCATAAAATTTTTATTATAATATTCCCCAAACTCATCTAGAAGACTGGAAAGGAGAATATTATTCTATATTCCTTCTTAAGACTATATTTCTAGGTTAGTGTCATGATTCTCTTGCATTTTTTAAGGGTCAATTACACTATTAAAAGAACATAGATCAATTCCCCTCCCAAAAAGGAATGTAAATCCTAATTAAAGGTAATTGGAACACACAATCAATAATTATAAAAAAAATATCGAGTTCCATTACAATGGGCAACCTATTGGGAAATCATGAGGCTAAAGTAGGGATAAGAAACAACTTAACTTGATTTTTAGTAAACAGGGGTAAAAAACGTGAACTCCCACACAACCCAATAGAAAATATATTTTGACTCATTTTCATGGATACTTTTCCACATAATTTTCCTCCCCTAAAAATGATCTACAAAATCATCGTGGAGATAGATATTGATCTAGATGATTATATTGTCTAGGAGAACAAAAAAATGACCTTTTCGTAAATTTTGATACAATTTTTCTCAAAAGGATATCATTTATCTAAGGGATGAAAAAAACAAGTATATTGTTCTACATAAAATTGCAGAATGACCGCCATTAGAAGTGGTCCATATACTTACAATAGTTCCACCTCAACATAAAATATAAAACATGAAGTACCACCCGAGTTGTTGATTGCCTCAACCGACCTCCAGTCGTGGAACTCACCACGGTGCCAGACTCTTTCAACCACGAGACCTCCAGATGGCCCCACCTCTATGAGACAGACCTTGACTTCTCCACCACTTACAAAATTTTGGGTGCAAACTTAGTGGTTGCTAATTTCCATCTTCAGGATGGGTTTTTGTGTCATCTGGGCCATCTCTGTGTTCCATCAAGTAAGCGCGTGAAGATGATTTATGAATATCACTACATTTGGGTGGTAGGACACTTTGGCATCAGAAAGATAGTGGAAGTGTTTCAAAAACATTTCTACTGGCCGAAACTTCAACAAGATGTTGGCAAGTATATCAGGTCTTGCACTGCTTGCACTATTTCCAAACTGACCAATAAGAAACATGGTATGTACACCACTTTGCTTAATCCTGACATCCCGTGGGAATCCATCTCAATGGACTACATGTCGGACCTTCCGTCCACCAAGAGGGGAAATGACTGTGTTTTTGTGGTTGTTGATTGCTTTTCCAAGATGGTGATTGTGTTCGCCTGCAAGAAGAGCATCACAATAGAGGCCACTGCCAAGCTCTTCTTTGAACGAGTATGGGTACATTTATGGATCCCACAAACCATTGTCTTATATCATGATAGTCATTTCCTCAACAAATTCTAGTCAAGCCTCTCGTCACTATTGGATACTAAGATCACCAAATCCACTGTCTTCCACCCCTAGACGGATGGCCAAACTGAGGTCGTTAATCGGATGATCATGCATATTCTATGCATGTAAAATTCCAAGCACCCCCAAACATCGGATGAGAGTCTTCCCTATGCCCAACATAGCTACAACCGAGCCCTGCATAGCTCAATTATCCATAGTCCCTTTTAGGTGGGGTTGGGATTCTAACCATTGGGCCCCATGGATGTTGCACTACCCTTGGAAACCACCTCGACTGACTCTTCCCCTTCTCCACCTAAAGCTAAGAAAGCCACCCAGTTGATTGAAATCATCCATCACATATGCCAATAGGTTCATGATATTTTACAGAAGTCCAATGCCAAGTACAAGCAACACCATGATCAACATTGGGTGCCACATAAGTTTCAGGCGGGCAATAAAGTGTGGTTGCATTTGCAGAAAGAACGCCTTACAGGGCCCCATAGGAAGCTTCACCCAGTCCATTATGTGTCATGCACCATCACCAAGTTTGTGGGTGACAATTCTTTTGAGCTCAACATTACTCCTTTCCTTAGCCTGCACCCAATATTCAACGTGGCTCTCCTTCAGCCATATTTCCCACCATTATTGGACACCTTCGAGATAGCAGAGCAGTTGAAACCAACATATCTCAACCCTTAATGCATGAAACAAGCATCCAATGATCATATTGTGGACACACAAGTCAAGGGCACTAGACAACAAAGGATGTTGCGTTATCGATTTGTCAAAGCAGGGCAGCTCCTGCACCAAGTCAAGTGGCTCACCCGGGGCCAAATTCAGTAGAAATTTCCTCATATGATGGGAGAAATCAATGTAATGGAGACCATTGCTTCCTAGGGTGGGAGGATTGATCCAAATGGATTTCAGTGGCCTCCCACCTTTTCCAACTGATTCATTTTGGCAGTTTTCCAATTGGGCAATTTTTTCCTAGTTGTCGGGTCCCTGACTTCCGAGGCCGTTTTGAAGCCCTAAACAATGTTTTTAGGGCTCACCACAATTAGATAGTAAATATAGTTAAATTTTGATGTCAACATGTGTATTCCTCATATAGACCTTTCCAATGGGCTATTGTGCGCCTAAAACGAAGATTGTATGCAAAAGTTACAACCCCTGGAAGTTGATGTGCTAGCTTACCCCAACGGGGCCCACATGAATTTTGGCGCTTCATCTCCTAGGGTTAGGTTTTTGTATGTCTAGGCTTTTGGAATTCATGTTTATTGTAAAAAGGCCTTCAGAGCCTCATTGTAATCATCTTATTGAAACTAAACACAACTGTCATGTCTTTTCTCAGAGATAAGCTACCACCATTCCAACAAGCTTATTTTTTGCTGCATTTTACAGTTTCATCTTATTTCCTTATTGAATAGAAACCAGTTTGACTGTATCTCTGTTATTTTGTGTTAAACATATTTTAATAATTTGTATTCATTTTTTTCTTCTCTTAAAATACAGATAAGTGGTATCATAGCGGTCTGCTCCTTGTCATTCTTAATGCATGTCCCCAATGAGGTCAGGGTATAAAGAATTAAGTCTCGATCTTGTTTCTCTTGAGGAAAAAATCTCTCGCACGCCCAAGCGACCTCTCATGGCAGAAGAAAAGAAATATAACGAGACATGAGATCCTTTCAAAATGTTGCTTGAGGAAGCCCTCATGCAACAGAGGAACGAGATGATGGATAGTTTTTCGCAAATCCTTCGGCGACTACCGACATGCGATGCATCTTCCTTGAGTAGAGGCACCGGCCCCTTCAAGGTAAAAATCAATTTTTATATTTCTATATTTGAAGGTTATATAGATGCAGATGTTGTAGACAAATGGTTGAATCTACTAGAAGGGTGTTTTTCTATCCATAACTTTTCGAATAGAGAAAATATTACTTTTACGCTCCTCAAAGTCGTTGCCCATGTCAAAGATTGGTGGGAAACTTTCTGTGAGCAAAAGGAAATAAAGGAACCCTCATTATTTATAGTCAGGACCACCTGAGAATCATTCAAGGATTCTATTAAGGAAAAATACTACCCTCTCAGAAGTTATGACGACTTGTATACAAAATGGACCACACTGTGGCAAGAAAGAGACCAAGGAGTGTCAGAGTTCACAAATATCTTCCATCCCTTGCGCACCAAGCTAGATATCAAAGATTCATAGCGACATCTGGTGCTCAAGTATCACGGAGCTCTACATAGATACATCCAGACCAAAATGGAATTTCTAGACATATAGGCCTTAGGCATGACCTATCGATATGCCGTCAAAATCGAGCAGAAGCTCAAATAAAAGACACGAAAATTTGGGTCTGGGAACCCCTCACAGCAAAATCCAGGAAAGGGCGGCCCCAACCTGCAGAACAAAGGACAGAGCAAATATGGATAGTATCAAGACAACCAGTCCAAGCCACAAACAAAGAAGGACACCAGAAAGACAAATAAAGATACCGAGAAGTGGTGCGACTTACATAAGAGCCCTTGGCATAACACTACTGATTGCCACTCAAAGCAGTCGCTGGTGGCTAAAGTGAAATCCTTTGAATTAGATGTGATTTCTGACTCTAATTTATAACTAGAAAGGGGAAGATGGATCATTGACATGGAACCCAGTGCCACCATTGCTACCACTTAGCTCCATCCTGGTGAACCAGACGAGATAAAAGAAGGCAAGCACCTTTTCCATTCACAGATGTGGGTAAAAGGCACCCTGCTACATTTCATCGTTGATAGAAGTAGACAGAAGAACCTCATCACAACAAAGGTCGTCAAGTGGCTAGCCCTGCCGAAAACACCGCACCTGCATCCCTACACCATTGGATGGCTTCACCAAGGAAGCAATCTCCGCGTTAACCAATTTTGTAATGTTCTTTTGGGCCAACCTTATTTATGGAAACTTCATGTTGTATATGAGTCTAGGCCTCATAGTGTTATTATTACTTTGAATAGGAAATTGTACAGGGTACCCAAGGTAGTCCCACCTAGTGTTATTTCCTTGATCTTTGCCAAGCAATGCAGGAAGGTCATCTCTCAGACCTGGGAAATTTTTCTTCTTTGTGATTCACTCTCAGAGTGAGCGAAATATTGCGGCCACATCCATGGCCTCCGCGGTCTATTTCTCCACACAATAGAAGAAAGTGGATAAGGTCGTGGAAGAATACTCAGATATCTTCTCCTCTCCTATCGGGGTACCTCTGCACTACTAGGTCAAGCATCCCATCGATCTAACCCCCGACACACCTCTATCCATTGGGCTAGTCTACCGTCGTTCTCTACTAGAAAACGAGGAGATCAAGAGGTAGATCCAAGAACTGCTCCACAAGCGGCACGTCCATCCCAAATCATCACCTTGTGGGATCCCAATAATGCTGGTGCAGAAGAAAGACGAGACCTGGCGACTTTGCATTGATTATCGAGCCCTGAATAAAATCACAGTCTGGAACTGATACCCGATTCCCCAAATCGACGACCTCCTTGCTCAGCTCATGGGGGCCAAATACTTCAGTAAGATTGATCTGAAGTCTGGCTACCACCAGCTCCCAATAGAAAAGACATATGTATGGAAGATCGCCTTCAAGTCAAAAGAAGGTCTTTTTGAATGGTTGGTCATTGAACTCATCCATCATAGTGATTGTGTTCTCGGTATATACATGATCAGATATATCTCGACATATACTTGTGTGGCACTTGGTGTTGATCGTGGCGTTGCTTGTACTTGGCATTGGACTTTTGTAAAATATCTTGAACCTATTGGCGGATGTGTTGGATCCGCTCAATGAACCAGGTGGCTTTGTTAGGTTCATTTTAAGCATGGGCCGAGTCTGCTTAGGTGGTCACAAGGGGTAGTGCAACATCCATGGGACCCAATGGTTGAAATCCCAACCCCTCCGGAAAGGGCTTGTGGTTGGTTGAGCTATGTATGGCTCTGTTGTAGTTGTGTTGAACATAGGGAAGACTCTCATCCTATTTTTGGGGGTGCTTGGAATTGTACATGCACAAGATATGCACGATCATCTGGTTCACGACCTTGGTTTGGCCATCTGTCTCAACTAGAGGCTCGACCAAAATATGTTAAGGAATCGACTGTCTCGATCTAAGATAATTGTTTGTGGTATCCCAAAATGTACCCATATTCATTCAAAGAAGAGCTTGGGAGTGGCCTTCGTTGTGATGCTCTTTTTTTAGGCAGCCATAATCGCCATCTTGGAAAAGCGATCAACAACCACAAAAACACAGTCATTTCTCCTCTTGGTCAGAAGGCCCAACATGTAGTCCATTGAGATGGATTCCTAGGGCCTGTCAGGAGTAGGCAGAGAGGTGTACATGCCTTGTTTCTTAGTGGTCGGTTAGCAATAACACGAGTAGTGCAGGGCCTAATATACTTGCTGACATCTTGTCGAAGTTTCGACCAGTAGAAATATTGCTACAACATTGCCACTATCTTTTCTAGTCGAAGTGCCTTGCCATCTGACTGTAGTGGGCTTCCCAAATCAACTTCGCTCACTTTCTTGATGGAACACAGAGATGGCCCAAATGACACAACAACCTGTTCTGAATATGGAAATTAGTGATAATTGTGTTTGCGCCCAAAATTTGGTAGGTGGTGGAGAAATCGAGATCTTTCTCATAGAGGTGGGGCCATCTGGAGGTATTGTGGCCACAAGAGTCTAGCATCATGGTGAGTGTCATGACTAGAGGTCGGCTAAGGCAATCAAAGACACAGTTGGTACTTTCTGTCTTATACTTGATGTTGAGGTGGAACTGTTGCAAGTATGTGAACCACTTTTGATGGAGGTCATTCTGCATTTTTTCTTGTGTATGCATGAACTACATTGGCTTATGATCAATGTGGATGACTATCTCCTTCTTGAGAATGTAATGCCTCCACTAGTGGCAGGATTTCACAATGGAGTACATTTCTTTATCGTATGTAGGGTACTTACGAATGACATCTGATAGTGTCTCACTATGATAGGCCACGGGGTGGGCATGCTAAGTGAGAACTATGCCCAAAGCATAGTCTGAATTATTTGTCTCGATCTCAAAGGGTTGTTGCAGGTCGGGTAATGAAAGTAATGGGGCTGAGAATAAGTGATACTTCAAATAATCGAATGGTTTTTATTAGGACAATGCCCACACAAACTTTGTCTTACCACCACCCCTAGTTACTTGGCTGAGGGCCCATGCGATATGGGAGAATCTCAATACGAATCTGTAATAGAAATTGACAAGTCCTAAGAAGCTTCAAAACTTAGTGAGTGTGGTTGAGGCTGACCAGTCACAGATGACTTGGATATTGGTTGGATCCACATGCACACCATTCTCATCAACAATGTATCCTAGCTACTGGACCCCGTCCATGTCGAAGGAACATTTTTTCAAGTTGGCATATAACTTATGCTGCCGCAGAGTGTGCAAAACTTGTTGAATATGCTGCAAAGGTTCCGCCCAAGTCTTGTTGTAGATGAGTATGTCATCCAGATACACCACTACAAAAGAATTTGTGAAATACCACAAGATATTGTTCATCATCCTCATAAAAGTTGATGGGGAATTTGTCAAACCAAAGGGCATGCCCAACCATTCAAAAAGACCTTCTTTTGACTTAAAGGCAATATTCCATACATTTGTATGCTCTATTGGGACTTGATGGTAGCCATACTTCAGATCAATCTTACTGAAGTATTTGGATCCCTTGAGATGATCAAGGAAATCATCGATTCAAGGAATCGGGTACCGGTTTTTGACTAATTTTATTTAGGGCTCGATAATCAATGCATAGTCGCTAGATCCCGTCTTTCTTCTGCACAAGCATTATTAGGCTTCCACAAGGTGATGATTTGGGTCGGATGTACCTCTTTTGGATCAGTTCTTGGATCTAATCTTGATCTCTTCATTTTCTAACAGAGAGTGGCGATAGACTAGACCATTGGGTAGCGGTGCGTCGGGGGTTAGATCGATGGAATGCTTGACCTTATCCACTTTCTTCTACTGCGTGGAGAGGTCAACCACGAAGGCTGTGGGTGTGGATGCAATATTTCGCTCACTCTAAGAGAGAATCACAAACAAGACAAACTTCCCGGCCTGAGAGATGACCTTCCCGCATTTCTTGGTATAGATAAAGGAAATGACACTAGGTGGGACTACCTCTAGTATCCTATACAATTTCCTATTCAAAGTAATAATAACACTGCGAGGCCTAGAATCATATACAACATGACATTTCCATAAATAAGGTTGGCCCAAAAAAACATCACAAACTTCAAGGGGAGCAACATCACACAATACCTAATCTTTAAATGGCTTGATGTCATACGACAAGCGACACTATTGGTTGATGCGAAGATCACTTCCTTGGCAGAGCCATCTGATGGTTTAGGATTGCAGGTGAAACGTTGTCGGTAGGGCCAACTGTTTGATGACCTCCACTGAGAAGAGGTTCTTCTGGCTACCTCTATCAATGATGAAGTGTAGCGAGGTGCCTTTCACGTACATCTGTGAATGAAAGAGGCACTCGCCTTCCTCTGGCTCATCAGCTTCACCGGGCTAGATCTTAGTGGTAGTAACGATGGCACTGGGTTTTGCATCAATGATCCATCTCCCCTTTTTTAGTTCTGACTCAGAGTCGGAACCTGCATCTGATTCATAGGCTTTCACCTTAGCCACCAATAACTGCTTTGAGAGACAATTAACAGTGTTATGCCATGGGCTCTTATGAAGTCGCACCACTTCCCAGTATCTTTCTTCATCTTTCATTGTCCTTCTTTCAGGGATGTGTCAGATTAGAAGCTGATTAGAAGAAAATTTATCTGATAAATTTTATTTTTGCAGAAAAAAAAAGAATAACCATAATATTTAGCAAACTTGTCAAATAAATTTACCTGGGCTCTAAATTCATAAAGTGGATTCTTTATTAAATTCATAAAATCAATGCAAATTAAACCGTAAAATTGATTTTCTCAAATGGCTAAACACACATTTAACCCTATCCAAATACAGATCTGCTAGAAAGGGGGAAATAGCGAGAGTTAGAGAACCTAAAGGGAGGTGGATAGATTAAAATACACATGTTCAAGTGTTCATGAATGTTTCTCACATATATTGTTGCAGATGGAATAAAGCTCTACTGAAATAAATTCTAATGTTTTTTCTTTGCATTTTATCGTTCCATTTTCATTGTTGTTTCCATTTCAATTGTCTTTTAAGAATTGGAAATACTCCTCTGCTAATTGTAGTTCATTGTCGTTTCCATTTCAATTGTATTTTAAGAATTGGAAATATTCCTCTGCTAATTGTACAAGCTCTGGTTTGTTAATGAAATTTTAAAAAACAAAAGGGCTTAGCAAACGAGAATATTTAGCACACTTGTGAAGTGAATCTTCTTACATCCGAATTCATTAAATCAATGCAAATAAAAGCGGTGTAAACCAAAAAAAATTCTTGCCGAAACTAAAAAGACACATTTTTCAACTTTAAGCCCATCCCAATACAAATCCGAGACACGTTTTTCAACTTCAAGCCCCTCCCAATACAAATTTGTTAGAGAGACCAGGAAAATAACCAGACCCAGTGCAACTAACGGGAGCGGACAAAGTTAAAATGTGTGCGTTCAAATTTTCCCTATATCTTTTTCACATCGAATCTGGCTGGCTAAAGAGGAAGATGAGATTGTTGCTGATGGAGTCAGAGTGCTATTTAATTAATAAAAATGTCTTTTTGACATTTTGTTGCAAAAACTTTCACTCGGGATGAATTTATCCCAAAGTATTTGTAGGCACCACGAAGATTTAAATATTTGGTTGGTTAAATAATTCGTATAAAGCAAGATGAAAAGGTTTATCAAACTAGAGAAATTTTGCAGGCGTATGGAGTAAATCTTCTCTAAAAACCCGAATTAAAATGTACATGTACAAGCTGAGATCTTTCTCACATCGAATCCTTTAAAAATAATCTTTTTGCAAACGGAATAAATCTATCCTTGATTAATAAATATGTCGTTTAACATCATGTCACAAAAGAATTTTCTCACAATGAATATATCCCCAAATATTTGTAGTTGCGACGAATATTTTAAAGATTTGGTTTTTCATAAAATGCAAAATGGAAAGGCTTACCATTACCAAACCAGAGATTTTAGCAGACGTGTGAAGTGAAAGTTTTCTAAAATCTGAGTTGAAATGTACATGTTCAAGTTTTCCTGCGATCTTTCTCCCGTTGAATCTTGAGCGGAGTTTTACAAAAGACTCTGCTCAGGATGAATTTATCCCCAAATATTTGTAGGTTCTAAGAAAATTTAAAGATCTGGTTAGTTTCATAATTCGTAAAAGAACTTGGCGTTCAATCTGCATTCTGACCACCATAATCTTTATCATGCCCCGTTAGGCAATCTAACACAGTGGTTGCAATTGGCGAGAAGGGAGCCGTCAATATGGCCGGGGAATTGATATTGACCAATCTCTTATTATGAATGAGTAGACTAGAACAAGTTTCTAATAAGTGGGAGATCAAAATTCAAATGGATGCAGGGAGGGGGCATTTTTCATTAAAACTAGGCAGATATTATAATGGGCATGCTCATATTCAAATTCAAATTTTCCATGATGTTGCAGTCCCCTCAGGCTTCACAGCTTAAGGAACTGACATTGTTTAATGCTAGCAGGTCTGTGTGTATTGGATTGCAACCATCCACAAACGGCGAGAGTAAAGCAAATAGAGACGGCGTTTGGATTAGGAACAAGCGAAAATTCATTGCCGGAATCTGACAAAGGAGAAGAGGTCGGAAAAGGTACTTGAATGTATGGCATGGTATGGCACTGGCACCATGCGGGAGTCCAAATGATTGGGCTCCTGCATGGTGGATAGCCTCTGCCTATCACATATAGCCTATATAGCCTATACCTTTTTCAAAGTTAGTAGGAGGAACAATTTAAAGCTAGCACGATCTGAATCATAAGTTCAAAATCCATAAGATGGGTAAGTCTTGAAAGTACATAGGTGAAGTTACGTTATGAGAACTCTTCCCTTTGTGAGTTTTGCATTTGAGTCAAATGATATAGCACTTTTACTTAGGAGATAATACCCCTTTTAAAAAGTACCCAACAAAAATATGATATGGGTTCATTAAAACATAGAATTAAACTATTCAAATGTTGTCGAGACACTATTTTGGTAAGATCTATTCATTAAAATGGAAAATCCTTTTGCATGGATTAATATTTCTTGCACCTTTAAATTAGGGTATGATCATGTGATTAATATAGAATAGAATTTATACTTTGTGATAACAATAAGTTTATATTTTTTAATGATGTTTTGAAATACAATTTTTTTTGTTATGGAAATTTGGGTTTGTTATATATGGTATGAGAGCTGTTGGAATAAATATTGAAATTTTGGCTTTCAGTATCTTAGAAAGAAAAAAAATTATAGTGTTTAGATACCAAAAGTGTAGACTTTTAGTAGCTTAAATCTCATTTTTCATATGCCCTTAACTGTCGAAAGTGTATCGGCCGAGACTAAGCACTCAAGCGTCACATGGAGGAAGAGCTCAACAGTAGGCACAAAAAAAAAAAAAAAAACCAAAAAAAAAAAATGCAATAAACGGAAATAAAATTACTAAAATAAGGTTTTACAAAATGCCATGTCATCATTTTGGGTTTCGGCCATCAGAGGTTTGGTCGACGAAATTTTTGTTTTCTATTTCCCGAAACCCAAAATCCCGAAATCCCGAAATCGGGGTTTCAGGACTTTCGATGGTTTATGACGCTCCGAAATTGCACTGTTAGCCACCGAAGGCCAGGACTTTCGACAACTAAGTTACCTTTGTTTTTGACATGTTAGCCACCGAAATCACAGATTTTTCATATGCAAAAACTGCCTCAGCAAAAAATCAGTTTTCTCAGCCGTGGAGAGGCCATTTTTTGCACTCAAATGGTCGATTGACATCTACAGATCCTAGGATTTCCATTGGTGCATTCAGATTTTCATTTGGAGCTTGGGAAGGTAGTCAAATGTCCCCCGAAAGAGGAGGTTTTTTTTCAAAAATGTGGCATTTTTTACTGTGCTGAGTCATCATTTTCAAATGATGATTCTGAGTAGCTCGAATATCATTTTGAGAAATGGTTCGAGGTTTTTTTTCCTAAAACATCAGAGATCAATAACCTCCCTCAGGTTTCCTACAGGTGTAACATATTGGGAGAATCGAATCCATCTCCGAGCCTTAATGTTCGGATCTCATAATTTCTCCGTTTCACACATATTTTTGAAAGGCAGATCTGGGGCAAATGGAAATGGATCTTAGGAAATCGAGAGAGGTTTTTGGTCAGAAAAAACAGATGAACAAAAACTCTTTCATTTTATACACAACTATCACGATTTGAGAGATGCAGAACCATAACCACAGCCCCATTTTTCAGCATTTCGGACCATTTTCTATGGCAGAACGTTTCTGAATTTGATGGCAACTGTTGTTATCTTTTGGGACGATTTCGACCTCAATACCTACATGAAATGCCTTTTCATTTCTAGAGGGTTTTCTTTTGGAATCCGAATCATTTTTCAGTTATTCGAAAGGGGCCAAAAGACATATATTATTGTATCTTCTTGAAGAAAAGTGGGGGGGGAACAACCAGAGAGCCTTTTGGAGGTTGGGTTTGTAATGCATTCCTTTTCAGCAAATATAGAAAAGAATGCCAAGAGATTATACACCTTGTCACTATCTAATTCTGTCTTCTTTTTGTGTTATTGTTTCTAAAGTTTTCATCACTTCTCTTTCTTCCTTCCATTCATTAAGTCAACTTGTAATGGTTACAATTCAGTGATACTTCTGCTGTAGCTAATTTAAAGTATTCCTTAAAGTGCAGTTTTTCCTCTATTTTTCCGTGAGTAGAACAAGACCCACATCTTAATTGTTTTGCCTTATTTACAAGTTTTATTTGTTCATATCTTTTCCTCTGTCTTGCTATGAGTAAGACAAGAATTGTGTTCAAATATTTGAAGTTTGGTGTTATTTATGCCATTGAAATAAAGATTAGACTTATCAGAATTAGATACTTAACTCTTTGTTTCAATGTTCTTCATCTCCTATCCTCTATCCATCTTCTTTATTAAATCAAATAGACAAACGACGTCATGCCTCTTCGTTTATGATCTATAAATGAGTGAAGGGCCTGTTTCAGACCTAGTTCTAGAAGCCTCTTATGACTGATCAATCAACAAATTTTATTTCATATAAAATGTCCTAAGGCTTGGGTCTATTACAGCCTAGAGTCAACTCTTGTGACAACATTTTTTGGCACCGTTGTCGGGGATGGAGGACGAATTTATCTTCCTTGGGATACGACAAAGTTCAGATCTATCTCTTGATGGTGAACAAGGGATATGCATTCAATTGGCTGTGATCATTCACTTGGCGACTCCTTGGTTCGTAGACTCTACATGATTTTGTTGGTGACTCCACTGGTCTCAAATGTCGAAATCGTTCGCTGCTCGAATTGCCGCAAGGTTTTCTCCTCTGGACTTTACAAATGTTTATGGCTTTCCAAACACTAATCTAGACATTTAAATTTGGGAAGATGTCCTTCCTAAATTTGGAGAATATGAGGACGAAAATCCCGCTCAACACTTGTTTGAATTCCACAAGCTCATGGAGGAATTAAATGTACATCATGAAGATGCCCTCATGAAATTGTTTATGTTTTCATTGGAAAAAGATGCTAGACTCTGGTATAAATCTTTACCCCATTCCATTATTCCTTCATTGAGATATTTTCACACACTTTTTCATCAACATTGTAAGAGGATATATTCAGCTAAAATCCTTTTTGAAGATTGTTGTAATATAGGATTCATAAGACAAAAAGATCATACAAATCCTCTTGAAGAGGAGGAAGAAACAATATAAATTTCTCAAGTTGATGAAGATGATCAGTATGAGGAAGAGTTGGCTGATAAAGAAGCTGGATCTTGTGAACATACTCAAGAAGAAGATATTCAGCATCACGGTCAACCTGCAAAAGAGATTGAAAGGAATGATTGTTGTTTTATCCAGAAAATATAGAGACCACCTCCTCCTTTGACTGAAGAAGAAATATATTTTCTCCTGCACAGCTATGTTGTAGCCCCTACTCACACAGATTTGCAGCTTTCACACAGTCCCGGATATGATTGTCAAACTTCTTCCATTTCTGAAAATGTAAATCTATTTTTAAATGATGACAATCATGTATTTCATGGAACTTTACAGGAAGTTAGTGAACCTATTTATGATGATTTCTTGCCAGGAGATCAGATTTTAGACTCTGCTTTGTTTCATGAAAAATATATGGTTTCCATGTGTAATGATCCTGAAGAAAGTTTGCTCTTCGAAAATGCTTTAGATGTGATTTGCAGAAGTATGATTATGAAATAAACAGTATGCCAAAGATAGTAGCAAAGTGTCCTTTGCTTGAGAGATCGACAGTTGATGTCCTGAGTTTTTGTCTGACTGATGACCCTCTTGAGTTATCTGCTGAACCTAAATATGATGAGTATAGTGATGATTATTTCATCATTTCTGTAGAACAAATTGCTGCAGATTTTTCATGGAGGGATGAGGGTCTTCAGACAAGATTGTGCCATGATTTTGGAGATGCCATTGCAGACGATCTTGAAGGGTGCTCAGATATTCTCTTTGAGAATGATCCTGAGCATTATAAATAAGAACATAGAGTAGTCCTGGATGTTTTAAAACCTCAGGACCATATATTTTTCGAAGATCCTTTTGTCGATCTTTTAAATTCATTTAATGGAGGAGTATGCTATGTCATGGATATTTTGTCACAAGAATTGATGAAAGGATTGAAAGTTCATGATCACCAACAGGTCAGATGGGAGTTGTCAGTTTCCTTTTTCAGCCTACTTGAAGAAAGTGTGAGAAAATTTCAAATAAATAGACAATTATTGGATTGGCTTCACTGGCATTTTCGTATCATTTGATTCAGTGGGAATTTTTCAGTAGTTAGAGTAGGTGATGTATATAAATAAGCTTGATTTCGAGCATTATATTACAGCGGTGGTTTTCAATATGTTTTCAGTTCAGTTTTGAATCTAGTATGGTTTTGTTTTAAAGCATTACGACTCCATAGCCCAATGGATGAATAAGCGGTTTTTCGTTCCGAAAAGATGCAAGTAAAGTGACAAGGTTGAGAGTTTGATAAGGATGATCTACTATTCTTGGCACTTTCAGGAAAGTACCTTCCCTAGATGGAGCCTATGTTGGAACAAATATTGAAATTTTGGCTTTCGGTAGCTTAGAAAGAAAAAAATTTATAGTGTTTAGCTACCGAAAGTGCAGACTTTTGGTAGCTTAAATCTCAGTTTTCATATGCCCTTAACTGTCGAAAGTGTATTGGTTGAGACTAAGCACTCAAGCGTCACATGGAGGAAGAGCTCAAGAGCAGGCACAAAAAAAAAATGAAAAAAAAAATGCAATAAACGGAAATAAAATCACTAAAATAAGGTTTTACAAAATGCCACATCATCATTTCGGGTTTCGGCCATCGGAGTTTGGTCGACGAAATTTTTGTTTTCTATTTCCTGAAACCCAAAATCTTGAAATCCCGAAATTGGGGTTTCGGGACTTTTGGTGGTTTAAGACGCTCCGAAATTGCACTGTTAGCCACTGAAATCAGGGACTTTTGACAGCTAAGTTACCTTTGTTTTTGACGTGTTAGCCACCGAAATCGCAAATTTTTCATATGCAAAAAGCTGCCTCAGCAAAAAATCAGTTTTCTCAGCCATGGAGAGACCATTTTGTGCGCTCAAATGGTTGATTAACATCTATAGATCATAGGCTTTCCATTGGTGCATTTCGATTTTCATTTGGATATTGGGAAGGCAGTCAAAAGTCCCCCGAAAGAGGAGGTTATTTTTCCGAAATGTGGCATTTTTTACTGTGCTGAGTCATCATTTTCAAATGATGATTCTGAGCGACTCGAATATCATTTTGAGAAACGGTCGAAGTGTTTTGTGCCTAAAACATCAGATATCAATAAACTCCCTCAGTTTTCATACAATTTTCACATATTGGGAGAATCGAATCCATCTCCGAGCCTTAATTTTCGGATCTCAGAATTTCTCTGTTTGACACATATTTTTGAAAGGCAGATCTGGGGAAAATGGAAATGGATCTTAGGAAACCGAGAGAGGTTTTTGGTCACAAAAAATAGATGAAAAAAAACCTCTTTCATTTTATACACAACTATCACGATTCGAGAGATACAAAACCATAACCACAGCCCCAGGTTTAAGCAGTTCGACCCATTTCTATGGCAGAAATTTTCTGAATTTGATGGTAACTGTTGTTATCTTTTGAGAGGATTTCGACCTCAATACCTACATGAAATGCCTTTTCATTTCTAGAGGGATTTCTTTTGGAATCCAAATTGTTTTTCAGTTATTAGAAAGGGGGCATAAGACATATATTATTGTATCTTCTTGAAGAAAGGTGGGGGGAAACAGTCGGAGAGCCTTTTGGAGGTTGGGTTTGTAATGCATTCCTTTTCAACAAATATAGAAAAGAATGCCAAGAGACTCTTTACCTTGTCACTGTCTAATTCCGTCTTCTTCTTGTGTTATTGTTTCTGAAGTTTTCATCACTTCTCTTTCTTCCTTCCATTCATTAATTCAACTTGTAATGGTTACAATTTAGTGATACTTCTACTGTAACTAATTTAAAGCATTCCTTAAAGTGCAGTTTTTCCTCTATTTTTTTGTGAGTAGAACAAGACCTGCATCTTAATTGTTTTTCCTTATTTACAAGTTTTATTTGTTCATAGTTTTTCCTCTGTCTTGCTATGAGTAAGACAAGACATGTGTTCAGATATTTGAAGTTTGGTGTTATTTATGCCATTGAAATAAAGATTAGACTTATCAGAATTAGATACCTAACTCTTTGTTTCAGTCTTCTTCATCTCCTATCCTCTATCCATCTTCTTTATTAAATCAATTAGACAAACGA
>JASDQU010680354.1:221825-235818 GCA_032191745.1 Picea mariana
CACTATTCCAGACATTAAAATTTGGGAAGATGTCCTTCCTAAATTTGGAGAATATGAGGACGACAATCCTGCTCAACACTTGTTTGAATTCCACAAGCTCATGGAGGAATTAAATGTACATCATGAAGATGTCCTCATGAAATTGCTTATGTTTTCATTGGAAAAAGATGCTAGAATCTGGTATAAATCTTTACCCCATTCCAGTATTCCTTCATTGAGATATTTTCACACACCTTTTCATCAACACTGTAAGAGGATATATTCAGCTGAAATCCTTTTTGAAGATTGTTGTAATATAGGATTCATAAGACAAAAAGATCATACAAATCCTCTTGAAGAGGAGGAAGAAACAACATAAATTTCTCAAGTTGATGAAGATGATCAGTATGAGGAAGAGTTGGATCATAAAGAAGCTGGATCTTGTGAACATACTCAAGAAGAAGATAATCAGCATCACGGCCAACCTGCAAAAGAGATAGAAAGGAATGATTGTTGTTTTATCCAGAAAATACAGAGACCACCTCCTCCTTTGACTGAAGAAGAAATAGATCTTCTCCTGCACAACTATGTTGTAGCCCCTACTCACACAGATTTGCATCTTTCACACAGTCCCAGATATGAGTGTCAAACTTCTTCCATTTTTGAAAATGTAAATCTGTTTTTAAATGATGACAATCATGTATTTCATGGAACTTTACAGGAAGTTAGTGAACCTATTTATGATGATTTCCTGCCAGGAGATCAGATTTTAGACTCTGATTTGTTTCATGAAAAATATATGGTTTCCATGTTTAATGATCCTGAAGAAAGTTTTCTATTCGAAAATGCTTTAGACTATGATTTCCAGAAGTATGATTCTGAAATAAACAATATGCCAGAGATAGTAACAAAGTGTCCTTTGCTTGAGAGATCCACAGTTGATGTCGCGAGTTTTTGTCTGACTGATGACCCTCTTGAGTTATCTGCTGAACCTAAATATGATGAGTATAGTGATGATTATTTCATCATTTCTGTAGAACAACTTGCTGTAGATTTTTCATGGAGGGATGAGGGTCTTCAGACAAGATTGTGCCATGATTTTGGAGATGCCATTGCAAATGATCTTGAAGGGTGCTCAGATATTCTCTTCAAGAATGATCCTGAGCATTATAAATCAGAACATAGAGTAGTCCTGAATGTTTTAAAACCTCAGGACCATATATTTTTCCAAGATCCTTTTGCCGATCTTTTAAATTCATTTAATGGAGGAGTATGCTATTTCATGGATATTTTGTCACAAGAATCGATGAAAGGTTTGAAAATTCATGATCACCAACAGGTTAGATGGGAGTTGTCAGTTTCCTTTTTCACCCTACTCGAAGAAAGTGTGAGAAAATTTCAAATAAATAGAAAATTATTGGATTGGCTTCACTGGCATTTTCGTATCATTTGATTCAATGGGAATTTTTCAGTAGTTAGAGTAGGTGATATATATAAATAAGCTTGACTTTGAGAATTAGATTACAGTGGTGGTTTTCAATATGTTTTCACTTCAAATTTGAATCTAGTATGGTTTTGTTTTAAAGTATTACGACTCCATAGCCCAATGGATGAATAAGCAGTTTTTCGTTCCGAAAAGATGCAAGTAAAGTGACAAGGTTCAGAGTTTGATAAGGATGATTTCAGGTTGCCCAATGGATGAAGGCACTTGGTCTACTGTTCTTGGCACTTTCAGGAAAGCACCAAACCTAGATGGAGCCTATGTTGGAACAAATATTGAAATTTTGGCTTTTGGTAGCTTAGAAAGAAAAAAATTTATAATGTTTAGCTACCGAAAGTGGAGACTTTTGGTAACTTAAATATCAGTTTTCATATGCCCTTAAGTGTCGAAAGTGTATCAGCCGAGACTAAGCACTCAAGCGTCACATGGAGGAAGAGATCAAGAGTAGGCACAAAAAAAAATAAAAAATGCAATAAACAGAAATAAAATCACTAAAATAAGGTTTTACAAAATGCCATGTCATCATTTCGGGTTTCGGCCATCAGAGGTTTGGTCGACGAAATTTTTGTTTTCTATTTCCCGAAACCCGAAATCCCAAAATCCCAAAATCGGGGTTTCGGGACTTTCGGTGGTTTATGATGCTCTGAAATTTCATTGTTAGCCACCGAAAGCCAGGACTTTTGACAACTAAGTTACCTTTGTTTTTGACGTGTTAGCCACCGAAATTGCAAATTTTTCATATGCAAAAAACTGCCTCAGCAAAAAATCATTTTTCTCAGCCGTGGAGAGGCCGTTTTGTGCGCTCAAATGGTCGATTGAAATCTACATATCTTAGGATTTCCATTGGTACATTCCGATTTTCATTTGGAGCTTGGGAAGGAAGTCAAAAGTCCCCCAAAAGAGGAGGTTCGCTTTCAGAAATGTGGCATTTTTTACTGTGCTGAGTCATCATTTTCAAATGATGATTCTGAGCTACTCGAATATTATTTTGAGAAAATGTCGGACAGTTTTGTGCCTAACACATTAGAGATCAATAAACTCCCTAAGTTTTCCTATAGGTTTCACATATTGGGAGAATCGAATCCATCTCCGAGCCTTAATTTTCGAATCTCAGAATTTCTACGTTTGACACATATTTTTGAAAGGCAGTTTTGGGGCAAATGGAAATGGATCTTATGAAACCAAGAGAGTTTTTTGGTCATAACAAATAAATTAAAAAAAACCTCTTTCATTTTATACACAACTGTCACGATTCGAGAGATACAGAACCATAACCGCAGCCCTAGTTTTCAGTAGTTCGACCCATTTTCTATGGCAAAAAGTTTCCAAATTTGATGGTAACTGTTGTTATATTTTGGAAGGATTTCGACCTAAATACCTACATGAAATGCCTTTTCATTTCTAGAGGGATTTCTTTTGGAATCTATATCGTTTTTCAGTTATTCGAAAGGGGGAAGAAGACATATATTATTGTATCTTCATGAAGAAAAGTAGGGGCAACAGCCGGAGAGCCTTTTGGAGGCTAGGTTTGTAATGCATTCCTTTTCAGAAAATATAGAAAAGAATGCCAAGAGATTCTACACCTTGTCACTGTCTAATTTTGTCTTCTTCTCGTGTTATTGTTTCTGAAGTTTTCATCACTTCTCTTTCTTCCTTCCATTCATTAATTCAACTTGTAATGGTTACAATTTAGTGATACTTATGTTGTAGCTAATTTAAAGCATTCCTTAAAGTGCAGTTTTTCCTCTGTTTTGCCGTGACTAGAACAAAACCTACATCTTAATTGTTTTTCCTTATTTACAAGTTTTATTTGTTCATAGATTTTCCTCTGTCTTGCTATGAGTAAGACAAGACCTGTGTTCAGATATTTGAAGTTTGGTGTTATTTCTGCCATTGAAATAAAGATTAGACTTATCAGAATTAGATACCTAACTCTTTGTTTCAGTCTTCTTCATCTCCTATCCTCTATCCATCTTCTTTATTAAATCAATTGGACAAACGATGTCATGCCTTTGCGATTCCGCTCTATAAATGAGTGAAGGTCCTATTTCAGACCTAGTTCTAGAAGCCTCTTATGACTGATCAATCAACAAATTTTATTTCATATAAAATGTGCTAAGCGTTGGCTCTATTATAGCCTAGAGTCAACTCTTGCAACAACATTTTTTGGCGCCGTTGCCGGGGACAGAGGACGAAGTTATGTTCCCTGGGATACGACAAAGTTTAGATCTATCTCTTGATGGTGAACAAAGGATAAGCATTCAACTGGCTGTGATCATTCACCTAGCGACTCCTTGGTTCGTAGACTCTACATGATTTTGTTGGTGACTCCATTGGTCTCAAATGTCGAATTCGTTCCCTGCTCGAATTTCTGCAAGGTTTTCTCCTATAGACTTTACAAATGTTTATGGCTTTCCAAACACTGTTCCAGACATTAAAATTTGGGAATATGTCCTTCCTAAATTTGGAGAATATGAGGACGACAATCCCGCTCAACACTTGTTTGAATTCCATAATCTCATGGAGGAATTAAATGTACATCATGAAGATGTCCTCATGAAATTGTTTATGTTTTCACTGGAAAAAGATGCTAGACTCTGGTATAAATCTTTACCCCATTCCAGTATTCTTTCATTGAGATATTTTCACACACTTTTTCATCAACATTGTAAGAGGATATATTCAGCTGAAATCCTTTTTGAAGATTGTTGTAATATAGGATTCATAAGACAAAAAGATCATACAAATCCTCTTGAAGAGGAGGAAGAAACAACATAAATTTCTCAAGTTGATGAAGATGATCAATATGAGGAAGATTTGACTCATAAAGAAGCTGGATCTTGTGAACATACTCAAGAAGAAGATATTCAACATCACGGTCAACCTGCAAAAGAGATAGAAAGGAATGATTGTTTTTTTATCCAGAAAATATAGAGACCACCTCCTCCTGTGACTGAAGAAGAAATAGATCTGCTCCTGCACAACTATGTTGTAGCCCCTACTCACACAGATTTGCAGCTTTCACACAGTCCCTGATATGAGTGTCAAACTTCTTCCATTTTTGAAAATGTAAATATATTTTTAAATGATGGTAGTCATGTATTTCATGGAACTTTACAGGAAGTTAGTGAACCTATTTATGATGATTTCCTACCAGGAGATCAGATTTTAGACTCTTCTTTGTTTCATGAAAAAGATATGGTTGCCATGTTTAATGGTCCTGAAGAAAGTTTGCTGTTCGAAAATGCTTTAGACTATGATTTGCAGAAGTATGATTCTGAAATAAACAGTATGCCAGAGATAGTAACAAAGTGTCCTTTGCTTGAGAGATCCACAGTTGTTGTCCCGAGTTTTTTTCTGACTGATGACCCTCTTGATTTATCTGCTGAACCTAAATATGATGAGTATAGTGATGATTATTTCATCATTTCTGTAGAACAACTTGCTGTAGATTTTTCATGGAGGGATGAGGGTCTTCAGACAAGATTGTGCCATGATTTTGGAGATGCCATTGCAGATGATCTTGAAGGGTGCTCAGATAATCTCTTCGAGAATGATCCTGAGCATTATAAATCAGAACATAGAGTAGTCCTGGATGTTTTAAAACCTCAGGACCATATATTTTTCCAAGATCCTTTTGCCGATCTTTTAAATTCATTTAATGGAGGAGTATGCTATGTCATGGATATTTTGTCACAAGAATCGATGAAAGGTTTGAAAATTCATGATCAACAACAGGTCATGTGGGAGTTGTCAGTTTCCTTTTTCAGCCTGCTTGAAGAAAGTGAGAAAATTTCAAATAAATAGACAATTATTGGATTGTCTTCACTGGCATTTTCATATCATTTGATTCAGTGGGAATTTTTCAGTAGTTAGAGTAGGTGATGTATATAAATAAGCTTGACTTCGAGCATTAGATTACAATGGTGGTTTTCAATATGTTTTCAGTTCAGTTTTGAATCTAGTATGGTTTTGTTTTAAAGCATTACGACTCCATAGCCCAATGGATGAATAAGCGGTTTTTCATTCCGAAAAGATGCAAGTAAAGTGACAAGGTTCAGAGTTTGATAAAGATGATTTCAGGCCACCCAATGGATGAAGGCACTTGGTCTACTATTCTTGGCACTTTCAGGAAAGCACCATCCCTAGATGTAGCTTATGTTGGAACAAATATTGAAATTTTGGATTTCGGTAGCTTAGAAAGAAAAAAATTTATAGTGTTTAGCTACCGAAAGTGCAGACTTTCGGTAGCTTAAATCTCAATTTTCATATGCCCTTAACTGTAGAAAGTGTATCGGCCGAGACCAAGCAATCAAGCGTCAAATGGAGGAAGAGCTCAAGAGTAGGCACAAAAAAAATAAAAAATAAAATGCAATAAACGGAAATAAAATCACTAAAATAAGGTTTTACAAAATGCCACGTCATCATTTTGGGTTTCGGCCATTAGAGGTTTGGTCGACGAAATTTTTGTTTTCTATTTCCTGAAACCCGAAATCCCAAAATCAGGGTTTTGGGACTTTCATTGGTTTACGACGCTCCGAAATTGCACTATTAGCCACCAAAATCCAGGACTTTCGACAGCTAAGCTACCTTTGTTTTTGACGTGTTAGCCACCGAAATCGCAAATTTTTCATATGCAAAAAACTGCCTCAACAAAATATCAATTTTCTTAGCCTTGGAGAGGCTTTTTTGTGCACTCAAATAGTCGATTGACATCTACAGATCCTAGGACTTCCATTGGTGCATTTATATTTTCATTTAGAGCTTGGCAAGGCAGTCAAAAGTCTCCTGAAAGAGGAGTTTCGTTTTCAGAAATGTGGCATTTTTTACTGTGCTGATTCATCATTTTCAAATGATGATTCTGAGTGACTCGAATATCATTTTGAGAAATGGTTGGAGTTTTTTGTGCCTAACACATCAGATATCAATAAAATCCCTTAGTTTTACTACAGGTGTCACAGATTGGGATAATCGAATCCATCTTCGAGCCTTAATTTTCGGATCTCAGAATTTCTCCGTTTGACACATATTTTTGAAAGGCAGATCTGGGGAAAATGGAAATGGATCTTAGGGAACCGAGAGAGGCTTTTGGTAAAAAAAATAGATGAAAAAAAACCTCTTTCATTTTATACACAGCTATCACGATTTGAGAGATACAAAACCATAACTGCAGCCCCAGTTTTTAGCAGTTCGGTTGATTTTCTATGGCAGAAAGTTTCCGAATTTGATGGTAACTTTTGTTATCTTTTGGGAGGATTTCGACCTCAATACCTACATGAAATGCCTTTTCATTTCTAGAGGGATTTATTTTGGAATCCAAATCGTTTTTCAGTTATTCGAAAGGGGGCAGAAGACATATATTATTGTATCTTCATGAAGAAAAGTGGGGGGGAACAGCCGGAGAGCCTTTTGGAGGCTGGATTTGTAATGCATTCCTTTCCAACAAATATAGAAAAGAATGCCAAGAGATTCTACACCTTGTCACTGTCTAATTCCGTCTTCTTCCTGTGTTATTGTTTCTAAAGTTTTCATCACTTCTCTTTCTTCCTTCCATTCATTAATTCAACTTGTAATGGTTACAATTCACTGATACTTCCGCTGTAGCTAATTTAAAGCATTCCTTAAAGTGCAGTTTTTCCTATGTTTTGCCGTGATTAGAACAAGACCCGCATCTTAATTTTTTTGCCTTATTTACAAGTTTTATTTGTTCATAGCTTTTCCTCTATCTTGCTATGAGTAAGACAAGACCTATGCTCAGATATTTGAAGTTTGGTGTTATTTCTGCCATTGAAATAAAGATTAGACTTATCAGAATTAGATACCTAACTCTTTGTTTCAGTCTTCTTCATCTCCTATCCTCTATTCATCTTCTTTATTAAATAAATTAGACAAATGATGTCATGCCTCTTTGTTTTTGATCTATAAATGAGTGAACGACCTATTTCAGACCTAGTTCTAGAAGCCTCTTATGACTGATCAATCAAATTTTTTTATTTCATATAAAATGTGCTAAGGCTTGGCTCTATTACAGCCTAGAGTCAAATCTTGTGACAACATGAGCTATAGGTTACAATAGCTAGTCTTAAGGGAATTACCATAAAAATATAGTGTTTGATGAAAGATCTAACAAACAAACTATTCATTGATACAAATCTACTGTTTCAAATTTTTGTAACCATGTCAGGACATAATGGTGAAGAAAACAAACTTGAAGGAAATGATCATCAACAACTTCATAGAAATCCAGAACACCCCAATGAAAGAAACTCAACAACACAAGTTTTGGAAACAACTAAGAATCTAATAATAGAGTTACAAACATTCAAGGTTGATAATGAGAAACTAAAGAAAGCAAAGGAATATCAACAATAAATAAATGGGATGTTGTTAAGAAGAATAGCAATGAAAAAGAGCCCAAAGAATAACGATGTGGATGAGGATGTTAGTAAAAAATCTTCAAAGGATTCCAGCCATGGAATAGAGAAAGAAAACCACTCTTCTAACGATACACATATGACTAAAGACAGAGTATCCATAGTAAGGAAAATAAAAGAGATGGAGAATTTAAGAAAATCAAATCTTCAACTTTTGTTGGAGAGTCCACAACTGGCGAAGAGACAGAAGCCTGTTTACTTGACATAAGTAAATATTTCCACATTTACAATTACTCTAGTAATATTAAAGTAAGGATGACTATCTATAATATGAAGGGTAAATCTAGTATATGGTGGCAAGATTTAAAATTAGCCAAAGGTTTAAAGGAAAATAAAATGGAATGGACAGACTTTAAGAAATGTTTTAAGAAGCAATATATGTATGAAAGTTATTATGAGAGGAAAACTAAATAATTCTATGAGTTGAAATTCTATGAAAGTTATTATGAGAGGAAAACTAAATAATTCTATGAGTTGAAATTATGACAGATGTCTATGGAGGATCTGATTACTAAATTCCTATAACTATTGAGATTTGTTTCTTACATAAAAGATGAAAAGATAAGGTTTTAGGGGTTCTTAAGTTGCTTACCTCAATTATATAATGATATAATAGAGTTTGATAATACAAAAACATTAAATGAAGTGCTGCTAAAGGAAAGAATGTGCTATGAATAATACAAACAATGATTTGAAAATCCAAAAACATGGAGAGAAAAGAAACAAGAGAAACTCGATAAATGGAAGAAGGGTTTCAAGCCATCAACATTTCATAATATGTCCAAGCGACATCGAGAAAATAATTTCCTTAGGAACTCATCACAGGTATAGGGAAACAAGCCAGTTAATTTGGGAATCAAGAAAAATACGGATAATCCTAGAGAACCATTGAAGTGTTGGGGATGTGGCAAACCACATTTGTTGAGAAACTATCCATTCAAAAATGTTGCAGATAAAACTGTTCAGAACATACAAGAAACTTTGAAAGTTGTAGATATTGGAAAAAATATTCATAGGATCAAGGCAAATCTAGATGGTAGGCAAGCAAATCATTAATACAGCATTGTGGAGATCTTGAAAGTAAAATTCACGACAACAAAATTTTTATTCTAATATACCTTGGAGTTATTTTAAGGTATGTTACCCCATCTTTGGTAGATTCAAGAAAACTTAAAGGGGTAAAACATATTAAATCATGGTTAGTGCAATTAGCAATAGGCACAAAAAGAAAAATATCTGAATTCATTCATGACTGTAAGTTGGATATAAGTGGCCAAGATACAAAGGTAAATTTGAATGTACTACCTTTATGTTCATATGACATGCTTATAAGTATCGACTAACTAGTGGAACATAAATTTGTACTGAACTATTGTGAAAAAACATTTATTTACAATGATGAAAGTGGGGTATCAAGAACAGTGCAAGGAATTAATAAACCGATTTCTGACAGAAAAGTATCAGCAATGAAATTTAAGAAGTCCATTAATAAATGCTGCAAAATATATGTTATCCAAGTAACAAATATACCATATATGAAAACAATTAGAGTTTAGAAGAATTTTCTACACTTTGAGGATTTGAGGATGTATTTGCAAAAGAAATATCAGAATTACCTCCCATAAGAGATAAACTTCTCTATTGATCTACTACCAAGATCTGCACTAGTGCCAAAGGAACCTTATAGGATGAGTATCCCTGAGTTGACAGAATTAAAAATTCAACTACAGGAATTATTAGATAAAGGATACATGAGACCAAGTCTTTCACCATGGGGAGCACCAATATTCTTTGTCAAAAAGAAATATGGAACTCTATGGATATGTATTTACTATCTTCAATTGAATAATACGATGATTAAAAATAAGTACCCTTTGCCCAGGATTAATGATTTATTTGATGAGTTTGGAGGAGCAAAAATATTCTCTAAATTGGATTTAAGGTTTGGTTATCATCAAATTGGAATAAAAGATGAAGACGTAAACCAAATGGCTTTTAGGACATGTTATGGACATTATGTGTTTGTAGTAATCTCATTTGGACTTACAAATGCACCAGACAATTTTATGTGTTTAATGAATAGTATATTCAACCAATACTTAGATAAATTTGTATTGATCTTTATTGATGATATATTAATCAATTCAAAGTATGAATAAGAACACAAACAACATTTGTAAATAGGATTAAAGACTCTCATAGAGCATAAACTATATGTTAAGTTCAATAAATGTGACTTCTATCAAAGAAAGATACACTATTTGGGACATGTAATATCATAATATGGTATTGTAGTAGACCCCGAAAAAATTACCTAATAATGTAGTGGACATACGATCATTCATGGGGATTATTGATTATTACCGGAGGTTTATCGAAATATTTTCTAAGATTGCTTATCTGATTCCATCACTGCAGAAAAAGGGAGAGAAATTTATTTGGTCTAAAAAACGTTAAGATAGTTTTGATAAACTAAAAGGCTTACTAAATACAACACCAATCCTTAAAGTGGTTGATCCTTACAAATATTTTACAGTTTGTGTAGACACAATTAAAGAGGGATTAAGAGTATTGTCACAGTATGTACACATAATTTGTTACGAGTCTCACAAATTGAAGCAACATGAAAGAAATTATGTAACTCATGACCTGGAATTAGTAATTGTAATTCATGCACTAAAAATGTTGTGACATTACTTAATGGGAATGAAATTTTATTATTAACTGATAACAACGGTGTGAAACATCTATTAAGTCAACAAGATCTCAATGCATGACAAGCAAGGTGGTTAGCCTTTTTAAGCGAATATGATTTAGAAGTTTGACACATCAAAGGAAAGGGGAATAAATTCACAGATGCACTAAGTCGAAGAACTAATGAATTATATGAACTTATTGTCAACAAATAAAAAAGTTTTATTGAGGAAATAATTAAATTTACAAGAAAAAATGATGTAGAATACATTAAAACAACAGAACAATCACTGAAAAATGAAGGGAAATTGGATTGTGCAGATTACAGTATCAACAAAAATGGTATAATAAAGTTCAAAAACAGAAAATATGTACCTAATTCTGTTGAATTAAAGCTAATAATCCTAAATGAGTTCCATAAAAATCCCCATTCTAGTCATCCTGGATATCATAAAATGATAACAACTTTAAGGAAACAATTTTATTGGCCTGATATGAAATCTGAAACAACTGATTACTTATACAATTGCTTAGATTATCAACAGGTGAAATATGAACACCAACAATCAACATGTCTATTACAACCTTTACCTATTCCAAAATAGAAATGGGAAATCATTTTGATGGATTTCATTAAAGGTTTTCCTAAAAATAAAAGATAACATGATTCTATTATGGTAGTCATGGATAAATTGTGTAAGTCTGTTGATTTCATACCTGTGAAATCTACTTATAGAGCTATTAATATCGTTGAAATTTTTATGAAGGAGATATCTACATTGCATGGAATTCCTAAAATGGTGATTTTAGATAGATATGTCAAAATTACATCAAACTTCTGGAAAGAACTGTTTGCAGGTTTGGGAACTAATTTGAATTTCAGTACAAGTTATCATCCACAAATGGATGGACAAAAAAAATGTACAAATCATAATATTGAGGATATGTTACTAATGTGCGTAAGAACAAAACCAACTAAGTGGGAAGAATGCCTTCACTTAATCAAATTTTCATACAATAATGGTTATCAAGTGTCAGTAAGAAAGAGTCCTTTTGAAGTCCTATATGAAAAGAAATCTACAAATTCGATCAGTTGGGATAATCCACTTGACCAAATAATGATTGGACCAAAAATGCCCCAAGAAATGGAACAAATGGTAAAAAATGTGCAACAAAATTTAAAGGTTGCACAAGATTGACATAAAAGATATGTTGATCATAAAAGGAGGCATTAGGAATTTAGTGTTTGAGAACATGTATACCTTAAATTCAAAGAAAGAATAAGCTCATTAAAGCTAGGGAACTATTCCAAGTTGGCACCAATATTTATGGTCCATTTTAAGTTTTAGCTCGAATCAGACCATTGGCATACCAACTAGTGCTCTCTACTAATTTAAAAATTCATAATCTTTTTCATGTTTCATTATTAAAAAGATATATTGATAATCCCAGTCACATCATTAATTGGAACATGGTGCAGGTGGAACCAACAGGTGAGTTCCAAGAAAAAAATCTATGCATTATGGACAAGAAAGAAACAATACCTCGTAACAAAGTCATTGCTTAGGAAAAATTTCAATGGAAGCATTTTAGTCATGAGGAGAATACTTGGGATTTGGAAGATGAAATGATGAAATCATATCCAACTCTATTCCAAGTGATGAATGAAAGGAAATACTAACACTAAGAACAATGTTATACTTAAGGGGGAGAGGATGTAATATCCTCAAGTATTAAACATTTTTATTTGAATAATTTCCGTTTATGGAAATTTGTACTTAGTATTATTAAGACATTTAACTATTATATTTTTAATTATTGAGCATGAATTTGACTTTCCAACTATCCTCTTTTGATGGATAAATGTAAGAGACAAAAAATTTAATTTATTTAATGCGGAAAATAGATGGAACAACTAGGTTAAAAATAGTCGACTATGAATACATGAGTGGGGAACATGTGTGAGTTAGCTCAGGGCTAATTTTAACAAGTGTCAGAAGTGGAGTTTTGTCACAGGAAGCCCCTAAAAATTAGGTATTTCTAAATCTACGAATTTCCAAGGAGGAAAATGGATCAAAGAAAATTATTAGGCAAGAGAAAAAGGATATATACAACATATGTGGGAGGCAGGACACAATTTAGTATGTTGTGGAAATGGAATATATGTTGTGAGAGCACTCATTGTGTTAGGAAAATGATTTTTTGAATTGTACCTAAGGTACATTGGCTAAGGAGTGGAGCTTAGTTCACCCTTATGGAGTCATGGCCAGGATAGGGGGTGATCAGGACAAGTAACTTCGATGTTTTGCATCTACGGTTGGGTGGAACATCGCTATTCCATTTGTTCCCGACTTGTTTGGTACAAATATGTATATTTTGATTTATTAGTTAATATATATGCCTACTACCTCTCATTTCACTATGTGTTTGATTGATTAAGTGAAGTTATAAGGATATAGAGAATACTTATGTAGGCTATACATATATTGTGTCCCAAGCATTAGTTGGTGTTGCATTTGTTTTTCCACATGGGTGAGGAAAAACACAACACTTGCATGCTTAGTTAAGTCAGCTAAACAAGACAGAGCTTTATGAGTTGATTAGATAACCAAATACATATGAAAAAAGGAAATAAAACAAAAAACAAGAAGAAATAAATGTTAGAGAAGCTTGCAAGAACTAGAACCATGAAAAAGAAAAAATGACCATCATATAGCTACCAATGGATCAATATATTGATAGGCTAAACACCGTAGAGAAAGACAGGGACTTATGAATCCCCTCTTCCTCCTTGGGAGGGCTCTTGAGTTCCCTAATAGATATCTCTTCTCTTCATGCAATGGAAAGTGACTGTGGTGAAGAAAGACAATGCCAATCCTCTCAAGAGGTGAGTGGAGTGGCCCTTGCTATAGTGTTTGAATGATTCCAAGAGAAAAGAGGATTCTCCAAGAATAATTCTTCTAGCATAACAATACCTTGAAATTCTTATTTTTATAGCACATCCATGGAACATATTTATACTATCCATTCATGGAAAGATATAATTGGTTCATAGTGTGAACAAGGGGCCTTTCAGGGCACTTCCTGGCCCTTGACCAACCTCCAAGCTAGATTTCGCTCAGATCTGAGTGTCAAATCGTGTTGGGGGTCGGACTAGAAGTGGTTGAGAGACCGACAAGATTCATAAATGCATCATTCATGAGAAGTGTGGATTTTCTCGTATACAGTCGTGCATCTTGTGCATAGTGCACGCTGAGGATTGTGTTATCCTAAGCATTCTGCGTGGGATTCCTTTGGTGAATTTTCTCACTTTGATGTTTGAACGAAGTATATAGTTTTTTTCATTTGTGATGGATTTTGGTACTATAGGTGGACTAATTGCTAC
>JASDQU010680354.1:235855-246322 GCA_032191745.1 Picea mariana
TTGATGTCTTTCTTCAATCATTGTGTGCAATGTTGCAGATGATTTTTTAGTGATAAAATATTCCCCATGATGTGTGAGGTTAGGAGCATACGTATAGCCGAAATACATCAATGTTTCTTTTGCTGAGAGTTCCATTGTAATGAAGAGTGAAGAGAAAAACTGTAAGAGTGATCCACTGGAGGGAGAGGGAAAATTGTGGGAACCAAACCTTTCTCTAGGGAGAAAAAATTAAAATTGGTATACAAACGAGGCGGGCATGCCCCATGCTCATGTCATGAAACCAAAATATGGGATTGTAACTGAAGATGTATGATGATGTAGATAGCGCCCTTAGGGGCGGTTTGTAACGATAGATGATGGCTTTGAAGCGAGTAATGGATGACTGTAAGAAGTGTCGATGATTCGTAGGCATTGATGGCCTATCAACTTCAGAGGACTTCAACTGGTATGAAACAACATCAATGGTCACATAGTAAGATGCACCTTAACATGAGATTTTGTTGAAGTCGTGTGTTATGGGGGTCAACGAAATCAGAAAGCGATGATGATTCTCTTTGTGCCATCCGGGATTCCTCATTGAAAAGGTAATGAGAATCAAGATACTACCACGCTTCTGGAAATCGTGTTGATGTTGACATGAAGGGAGATGCGACACCAAGAAGCAAAGAGCTTCTTGAAATCAAATGAGTAATAGATGATATAAGGTACTGATGAGTAACGTGAATGAATTCACATTGTTGTGGGACTCAAGACTGCCCTTGGTTGGGGTGTTGAGGGATGATTGGCAGCAATCGTAAAACTGGATCTAACATTAGGGGGATGACTATATACGAGGTTAAACTGTGTGGGAGGCTAACAAAGTGGGAAAACTTAGATATTGTGGAGACAAGGATTTGGGATACTTGGGGTTTGTTAACGATGTCAATATGAAAAAAGGGTGGATTCCCCAACCAAGGGAGACATGTGTTTCTTTTTCGGGTAAAAGCAGGCCATCGAGGATGACGACTAAAAAACTGTGTATGCTAGAAACAAGAGCTTTATACAATTACCAAAGAAATAAAGAATAATTTGGGTTGAGTATGTTAGCACTCTGTAAATTTGTTTGGTTGAGAAAATGAATGACATAGGTAACCTACATACCAACTTTAACAATAGAAACTAGCCTTTCCAACCTAAAGGAGGGCTCTCTCTTAGACTTAGTCTCTAACATATAATGACTTTGAATTGTTGGATAGATTTATTGCATTTGGGGAATGCTTATGTTTTCGCTGGAAAGGAAATACAGAACCTTGGGCCATGGAGTCAACCTCCTGAAAGTGAGAGAAATTAATGACTTGGTAGGAGAAAATTTGAGAGGATAAAGGCTAAGCAGGCAATGGTCTTTCAGTTCAAAGGTCATTGTGTGTGGAAGAAGAAAGAGAACATAAAACAACTCAGAGAACAAATAAAGATGAATTCTAAATTACTCAGAAGAAAACATAGAGTTTAAATGGAAAAGTCTAAAGCACAATGCAATGAATTCTAGACTTATTAAACATTCCAATTTAAACCAAGGAAAGGAATGAATATAGAGAAAATAGGAACTACGTACATAGATGGGATCACAATACATCAAACCACCACCATTAGAATCTTTTCATCAAAGCCTCATGACTTTTGCATTATATTTCAGTCGGGTTCAAAGATTACATTCAATAGTCTATTGCCTACACTACTTTGCCAACCAACCAGGCTTACATTGAAAGGATAGAATATATAGAAAGAAAAAATTGCACCCCTTGGGCTGCTATGCCTCAAATACTACTACTAGAATTTTGGTTCTGGTTATTCCCTGCCATATGACCTTTCTGACATAACTTACTAAAAAAGGAAACCCAACTGCACCCAATCATGTCACAACCGATGTTTTCGTCATGATCTTCCAGTCATCAATAAGATTAAATCATAAGGAGGTGATGCAACAACGTTTCTCCTTTGTGTGGTTTCCCAAATGATCGAGTGCACTGTCAGAACTCTGTTACTCAGTGTAACGAGCTTTGGTTGTTTCTACATGACCACTGGCTATAGTATTCACATGGCGATTTGGTGTGGCAGGTGTCTGCTGGCTGTCTCTCATGATTTTCGGGTGGTGACAATGATCAGAGGGCCACACATCTCCTTCAAAATTGTCATGTGTTTCTCCTAGACTCATCCTTCTTGACAGGTGGGTTTACAACATTTGTGCGACAAATATCCTCCACGCGGGTGCTTGTCAGACTTCTTGTTCCTCAGTAGGAAGCAAGACACGAGGGAGAAACTTTTTGTGCCACATCCGAACAAACAAAAATGGGGTCAAGTCAATCATGCCTCTGGCCTCACCTGTAATCTTAATACTCTCATTATTTTCCTAAGGGACCAATTTCATCTTTTCAGATTCTTTACTTGTCTCCACAAGACTACATTCTCTTTTATCTTTGTGTGAGCACTCGCAAAAGCCGCATGGACGTTTTCTATGGCCGGTCTACATTCTTTGAAGTGCTTTGTGATTCTTTCCTCTGACATCCTCTATTCCTTGTGCAGCTGAATGAGTACATCTTGTGCTTCTCCGAGTTGTCTTTTGAGCTAATTTGCATTCCTTTCTGGACTTTTCAATGCAGTCATTTCGACATTCCTTTCTGCTAACTGTTTTCTCAATTATCTATTCTCATTATACAATTCAGCAATAGAAAGTTGCGCTTTCTTCAACTGCTGTGACAGCTCCTGAACCTCCATGTTTTCAGTGCTTGACCTCTTTCATCTTACACTAATTCCCTCGCTTGAAACTTCAACAGGTTCAATCTGAACAATGGGCATGAGTAACTTCTCAGTAGCAGATTGGGTGCATGGTTTGTTGGGAGTTTGGGTCTCCTTGAGCTTCTTGATCAACCTCAGCCTACCTCTTTTCCGGGGTGCTGGATGTTTGGATGGAGAGTCTTCTATTTCTTTTCTTTTTCCTGTAGCCTCTCCCATTCTTTCCCTTGTGCTAAGAAATGATGTTTCCCTCGTGGGTAGAGGGAAGTCTCCTTTGGAGTCCCTGGGGATGTTGGGTAAAATTAGAAATAAATCCCAGTCTTTTCCCAGCTGTCTCAATTCTTCTACTACCACCAACTTGATCAATGATATATGTGATAAGTTCTTCTTCGGTTGGTCAACTTCAGCCTGGACACTGTCTACCATCCTTTCTAGGCTTAGACACAAGAAAAAAGTTAAGTTCAAAGGCCTTTTCCTTGTGAAATTCATTAGCACCCTGATGTGATGTGGGTGTATTCCGTCAGACCTTATTTCATAGGTGAAATACCTTCTAATCACCTTTAGGATCTTTTGGAAAGGCTCCTAGAGATACCGACTCAAAACAACATCTCTGACTTTTCCGTTCGGGAAGTTTCGCTTGATAAAGTATTCGTAGCATAATACATCTAAACGCATGCCCTTAGAGAACTTTTCACCATGTGGAGGAATCTCTGTTGTGGCCGACAGAGTTTCCTCCATCACCTGGAATGTGATTCCCGCAATGGTCGTGTAGAACTTGTTAAACCTGAGAGAGAACTGCTCAGCCAACTTCACATTGTATCCTTTAATCTTCTCACAGTAGCGCATTCATCCGACTTGTTTAAAATATGCCCAGACATTCATATCTTCATTGATTAATTCCAAGTCGTGAGGTTCAGGCCTTACGGCTCTACTGGCTCACGCCTTATTCCTTATGTATTTGGATGTTGTCATGATGAAAATGTGTATTTTTTCATGAGCACGGTGATGGATAATAACACCCTCTTTGCACGAAAAAAATGGAAAATAATATACTTCGCGAAGACCTGTCGGGATGGTAGTGACTGAAACTTGCGCGATGAGCAAAGAAAACTCTAGGAGTTCAGTATGCGGTCACTGGGTGCTATGAAAAATTTCAGCGCAGAAGGAGATCAATGTTGTGTTAAATGACCATGGTAGGCTTGTCGCAGTAGGGAAGTGCGATAGAAAATTCTAGCGCGGTGGAAAGGTGTTGAGGTACTTGTGGCAGGCCAAGGAATTTGGATGAGGAAAGAAACTCGGTGCGACAGGAAAGAACTTCGAAGAAGAAGGGATGGCTGTGAGAAGGATTGTGTCCCAATGCACTAGCTCGCTTTAAACTCCAACAAGCTTCAAACCATGAATGAAAACTAAGGAAACAAGACCACATAACCGACGGCAATCAACTTTCCCAGCGCGAAAGGACCCAGGACTTGCAGAAAAAATCACCGACAACGCACAAACTCGGATGGCAAAGGAGAAACACGCAAGACAACTGGTATTTATAATTGTATGGGTGAGGGATGGAATCATGGCAGAGGCCTATAAATACATGGTGATGAGAATTTTGGAAGCAGGTTGAATATTTGTGCAGCTAAATCGCGTGACGGGTACACTTTGAAGTGTGCAAGGTACATATGATAAGAGTTGCAAAGTATATGTGATATGAGCATCGTGATTTATTAATGTTTCTGAATTCATAATTAGGTGATGATGGTCGTTATATCTGTCGACGTGACCTTTATTCTAACAACTTTCCTCAACCTTGGCATGTAAATTCCCTCTTTCTACCAAGACTCGACCTTTTGGGAAAAGACCTTTACAAGTCGCACATGACTAATTATGACACTTTTTCCCTACTCCAAGGGCCAAATTTGCCAGTTGTTGAATGTAACCCATTCGTTTTCCAGTACCTAACCTCAGATGCTTCGACACATGAACCACGACTCATCTAGGACTAACTCTGACTATTACGATTCTAACAACTGGCTTCAATGGGGATGCTATCCTCCTGGTGAGATGGAAAATAAATGCAGACCAGGTGCTTTACCATTGGGATTTATTTGATTTAAAGACTCTAAAACAATGAAAATGACTCATACTATACCTTCTTGATAAATTCACGACCAGACTCATCATAAACTTAGGGCCTTCACTTCAGGCTTCAATTTTCCGCTGACTACTGACTCGAAACGTCTTCTTTGAAAACATACAAAATGGTTATTTACAATGACACAAAAAACTGAAAAATACCATACTAAACCATATACTATTTAAGGAACCTACCATTTATAGGTCCCCTACCAGTGAGCTCTCTATTAATCTCTTGTACCAAATATGTGTTGTTCCTGTGATACACGACAATCCTGAATGGCCCCATACAAAGATGACAAAACTTTCCATGTTTCCCTTTGTCTTCACTCCTCACGTCCCACTTCAACACTAGGTCATTTATCTTGAAATCCTCCTGCTTAGTGTGCTTATCGAAAATATTCTTCATTCTTTCTTGGCGAAGCTCTGATCAGTTGAAAACTTGTTCCCTCATTTGTTGCACATGAACCAATTGGTTTATGCTCCTTTGAGCATTGTTTGGTTTGTCTTCTAGCTCTTCCAGCAATCTCCTGACTAGAAATCCCAATGAAGTGGGGAAAAATGCCTCTGTGCCATATACAATTTGGAAAGGTGATTTAGAGATGGACTTTTTGGTAGTGATTCTATCGGCCCATAGCGCATAGATAAGCATCTTGTGCCAAGCCTTCTTGTTGTCCTGCAGAAGTTTTTTAATAATCTTGGTCAAACTCTTGTTAGATGATTCTGCTAATCCATTGTCCTATGGGTAATAAGTCGTATAATGTCACAGAGTTATGTTGTAATTGTTACAAAACTTCTCCATCTTATTAGACTTGAACGTCGTTGCATTGTCTGTTAAGAACCAAGAACCTGAATACAAAAACACTACAATAGATGTAGAAGAACAATATGAAAAATCTCTCTTATTACTATCAAACTCTTAGGGTAGGGCAACACCATACAATAGATATTATTATGGAAAATATCCTCTCCTATTCACATGTCTCTTCGAGGAAGAATCCTCCTATTGAGATTCAACTCCAAATACAATAATTATCTTCATATCCCATTACATTGATTGAACCCCTTTATATAGTGCTACCATCATCTAAGAACATTCTAGAGGAGGAATCTTCTAGAAGTAGAACCTTCTAGGAAGTCCTCTTACATTTATTATATCTAACTATCATAGTGAGGATTATTTAATAATACAATGGACCTAGTCCATCTTACATTGAATGGCCTTCACTATTAACATTATGGACCCTCTGGTCTCTGATACCAATTGTTAAGAACCCAAAGACTGAATACAAAGTATCACAATAATGCCAAAGATATCTGAATACAATCACCACACAAGATATATGAAACAATATATAAAACCACACTTTATTATATCAAAACCCTTGGGGTAGGACAACACCATACAATGGATCCTATTATGGAAGCAATCCTCTCTTGTTCACTTGCATCTTTGGGGGTGCATCCTGTTATTGGGATACTGCTCCAAATACAATACTTCTCTTCATGTCCCATTACATTTCTTGCACTCCTTTATATAGTGCTACCATCACCTAAGAACACTCTAGAGGAGGAATCTTCTAGAAGTAGAACATTCTAAGAATTCCTCTTACATTTATTATATCTAACTATCCATTTATTATATCTAGGTACCATAGTGGGCCTTATTTAATAATATAGTGGATCTAATCTACCTTACATTGAATGGCCTCCACTATTATTACTATGGGCCCTCTGGGCCTCCCCACCACTGTAGTATTAAATAAGGCCCACTATGATAGTTAGATATAATAAATGTGAGAATGCTCTCTATAAGGTTCCTAGGAGATAGAGAGAGATATATAAGGAAGTGTGAGCAAAGTAATGAAAGGGAGAGTGAATAATATTGTCATTGTAAGAAGCAAGTGTTGCTTGAGGAGTGCATTCCTTCCCTGAGGAATAATGTATGGTGTTACCCTACCTCAAGGGTTTTCTCTATATTCTTGTGTTTATGTTATGGTAAATGGTTTATGGTTTATTCTTGGTCTTATTGAAGTATATTTGCAGATATGGTATAGGTACTTACCAATTGGTATCAGAGCACTTTCCTTGGCCAAAAAAGGGACTATTTGTTTTCTCTTTTTGCATAATTGTTTCTAGGGTAGAAAAAGAGGGCGACACACTTAAGGCTTAGATATGAATATTTATGAGCTGAATTTGGAAAAACAAATTGTGTATTTGAATTCCTCTCGGACAAATACCCAATTTCAAAAATAAAACAGCCAAAACAAAGTCTAGAAAGTTAAGTTATGAGCATTTTAAATTCAACAGTTTTTCAGGTTTTTTTCTAGAAAAAGCAGCAATTTTCTGCATTAATTTATTTTTAAACCCTAGTTTTTGTTGAATATTTTTTCTAAGCAAGATGTATTTTACAGGAAAAGATGATGGTCCTACTATTCAATACTTCTTAAAGTCCCACAAGTCAGAATGAAAAGGGTAGTGGAAACCGTTTGTAGACTGGGGTTTCAAAGGTGATTCTCTCATATGGTGGAAATCATTTCACCATTTTGAGTGGATGTTACTTTCTGAGGAAAAACTTCAAAAATTACTTTTAGACAAGTGGTCTTATACAAAGAGTAAGGATAAAGACATCACCAAGAATTATTTTCATGTGAAAAATTTATATTACAGGTTCATGGTTGTATTTATAAGGAGAAGGTTATTGTTTCTATTAACCCTAGATGAATGCATAATTTTATCAATATTCAATTGGCTAATAGATTGAAAATTACTGAAAAGAACATTCAAAGTACACAGGTTCAGGGTGAAAATGTTAAATTTTTTAAAGATATGAAGCTCAGTATGGATAAATATGTATTGCATTCATATTTTTATGATATGGATATTGATGAAGTGGATATTGTTTTGGGATATCCTTGGATAGAATCAATGGGTACCATTAATATTAATGTGAAAAAGAAGTTTTTGAGGTTGTGGTACAAGAAAAAGAAAATCACACTGCAGGATGTGTCTCTTAGTAAGAAAGATGGACCCATGGAAGGTTGCAAAGAAGTTATTGTTGAGTCTGAAGTTGAATCAGAGGCAGAATCTACCGAAGGAGATGATGAAAAACTACAGGAAGGACATAATCAGTAAGCTAAGGAGGTCATTGACTCAAAGGCATAAAGTGTTGGCAGATTTGAAGAAAAAAGAACAAATTCCTATAGCTTTTGTATATCGCCATCCACATCATCTAGATACATAATAGTCATCAAGGCAAGGGCGTGTGCATCAACACATTTATGCTCCAGCAGGGCACCAGACTGGAACCCGATCAAGAGGTGCATGGAGGCCTACTAGCACTATAGGAAGACATCAAGCTAAATAATTAATCCCATGGCAACATCGACATAATGCAGATCAAGATCAGGGTGAAAAGGAAATAGATGGACATCATGTTCGACTTCCATTGGGATGGATGGATGGTCATACTTGGTACCAATTGGCTACATTGTTTAGCCGATCATATTGTATGGTTTCTTCTCATGTTTCGAGGATGAAACCTATGAAGGGAGATGGAATGTAGTATACCTAGGGAGGTAATATGGGGTACTTAGGGAGGTACCCAATGGGAATAAGATTATTTATTATTAGTGGAATTCATTTAATATATGAGAATGTGGTCATTCAATGTAAGGTGGACTAGGTCCAGTATATTAATAAAGGACCACTAAGGTAGTGTTGACGGGAGAAATTGACCGTCCGTCAATTGGAAGAGTGAGTCTGGTCTGGGGTTGTCTAAATAACCCAAGTCGTTTGGTGTAACTCATTCTGACGGGTTTAATGGCTTCGTTAGCCAATCTAAGAATCCTAGAAGAAACAAATAAAATAAATAAAAGAGCTGAAATAACTAACTAATTACTAAACACACTATATATATGTACATATGTTCAAATGTAACTATAGTAGTTGTATTTAAGCAGAAGATATACAAGTCTCATTTATTTACATGATTTACACGATGCAAGTTTTAATCAAAACTTATGAAAATCGATGTGAAAAATGATTGCTTCTAGGAAGCAGATAAAGAAAGCACATAAAAATATTTATTGTTTTTCTTTTATAAATTTAAAGAATCTTGCAAAAAAAAGTTAATGAAACATGAACATGTGGATAGTCAAAGCTGAACCATACATTCTAGTTTTAATGATATGTAAATGACAGAAAAATACAAAGAAGCTATCATGCCAGTGCATTAGTGAGGTGCATCCAAGCATCTGCATGAGTGGTGAACATCCAACTGCCATGTCCAAGAGAGAAATCTACAATGAACCTTATGACTATTCTAAATAAATTCAGAACATGTATTGGAAGCTTAGGTTTTAATGACAGACAAGTAAACACAAACATAAACTTGTGATCTCATAATTATACATGATTACAACAAGATAAATCTGGAAGCAATCTATACATTTTATCATTCAATTTAAAACTCAAAGATAAATCTTATTATTTAAATCGAAGATATAATCACAACATTTATATTTTGATGAAGCAAATAATAGATGATATTTATAATATAAACCTCCTACACATCACAGATCATTTAATCTAAAGATATCAGACCTGCACATGTAACATGATTAAAAAAACATAAATAACAACATAATAAACAAAAGGCTAAATCCAAAATGTATATATGTCGTTCTATTAAGTTTTTGGAATCACTTGTACATTCTGTAGTCCTCGAAGATTTTTTTTGGATAATAGACTTTAAAGATTGGAAAAATTAATACATAAATGATAATAATTAACCATGTATTGATAAAAAATACTAAAACTATTTAAAATAATGCATAATCAATTCTTCAAAGAATATGAAGATATTATAATGAAAATAAAACTATTTTACTCACAGGACAAAAGCCATTAAGCAACCTAGAACTCCATATTCTTCTTTAAAAATATTCATCCATTCTCCCAAAGATTCCAACCATCCATTACTCCATTTGAAAAGAAATAAAAATTTTACAAAAGAAATAATATAAAAAAGAGAAAGGATTAAAATCCTCCTCTCCAATTCTTAGATCCTTATGGCTCTGATCTTTCTCATATATTTATAAAATGAATGAACAGTATGGGCGTCATTATTAATTTTCGCCACCTGAAATTTGTCTCTAAAAGAGACCCAAAAATCTCTCACATCGTGCATTGTTTTGGGAAAATCTGTTTGCAGAAGGTAAATGGGTCCATTTTGGTTCTGGGTTTTCAACCGTTTCTTCAAATTCCTCATGGTTCGGCTGCAATCAGTTCTGCAAAATCGCTTGTCTGATCTTGACGCCTTTCCAAATTTTATCTCTTGTTGTTCATAAAATTATTTGTAGCAATCCAAAATTATTTTTGGATCAATCATCTTGAACGTATTTGAATAATAAAATCAAGCCATGATCATATCCGTATCAAATATTTGATAATAGAAACCTGTGAAACAAAAAGAAACCTAAATTAATAACCTAAAAATTGTGAATAAAACAAAATCTAGAAAAATAAAAAATGAATTTAAACTAACTATAACTTATAAACAAACATTAT
>JASDQU010680355.1:4976-36630 GCA_032191745.1 Picea mariana
TACCCCCATAGAAAGCATCGATATGAAGGGTGATAGCATAATTTCATTAATGAATGTTCCAAGAATAAATAGACAAGCATTTAGTTTTCAACAACATCTTCTTATCACACCTCCATTCTCTCTAGTGTGGAGGATTAAGAACCATATGGAAATAAAGATGAGAATTCAATGTGGGTTTAAGGTATGTGATGAGCTTTTGCTTTGGTGTTTTCTTGGTATTTGGCCTCTTTTGGTTTCTGAAATGTTTTCTTACTCATTTCACATGGGGTCTTAACCATTGTTGTCTATGCTAGATGGATGAGCCTAACACAAATATTAAATTTTAAATATGAAAAAGGAGGATTGAGCTACCATGGATCATTTGAATGAGTACTTTGAAAAGTGACCCCCACAATTCTTGGATTTTTTGGATGAAGGACATGATCAATGATGGTTGTGGCATGATGGTGTCTTCATGATGGAATCTTTTCCAAAAAAAAATCCTCGCAATACAAATCTATCTCTTTGTGGAAGTTAGATTGAAAATCGTGATTAATTCAACTTCCACATATGTCAAACTCTTGAAATGAATGTGCTTTGTTGGTTTCCTAGGATGAATATCAAATGGTGCTAGTGCTTTTGACCTCCATTTATCCTTTGATGAAAATATGTAGCACTACTCCTACATCAGACCCTTTGGTCAATAAGAAAACATGGATCATGTGGATGTCATAGTCTATGATCAGAACTCCATTGTCATTTCAACAACATGCATATTATGTTGAAATGTTCATAGGTGGATCTATGCCTATTTTTCATTTTCCTTTGAATCCAAATCCTAAACCAAATATAATTCATTTTCTCCATCTTTGTACTCGTGTCATTACTTCAAAAAATTTCTTAGGATCCTCAATATCTATCCACCTCATGTCTACAACTATGATCGTCAACTCCATATATTTCTAGGAACAATCAAGTTCCTCAAGGGATCTACCAAGCACTCCAATCGTGATTCTTATAATTTTGGTTGTTTCCATCATTATTCTTGGTTTGTTTTCACTATCTCCTAAAAATTGATGGCTCTTTATATCACTCTACATGGAAAATTCAACATCCATCTTCTATTGACAATTCATCCAAACACCTAGCATGGGTAATTCCCTACTCTTATCCTCCATGTTCATGCTCAAATAAAACATATCTTCAAATGAAAGAGTAAACCCAAAATTCCCTTCCTTCAACTTCATGCAACCTTCCATATTCCATTTCCAAAATATTCTACATGACATTTTTCAACCATCTCTTGCATTTTATCTATTCACTTGCACTAATATTCCACAACACATGGGAAATATGCTAGAAAAAAATGCATTCCATCTCATCTCCTTTACAAGTAGCAATAAACATGCTATCGTATTTATTAAGGGCAGTTTTAGGTGTGCTTCCAACATCATTTTGTGTAGCCTCCAATGAACCTCTACTTACACCAACACATTCTTTCTTTGCTTCTCCTGCAAATGCTTCATCCTCCAGTACACTCTACTTGCACTTTTTCTTTTCACACACAACCTTCCATATGCTACCTTCTCCAACATCCTTCTTTAAATATACACTCTGTATCAAACAATGGTTAGTAATTAAATCAATTAATCCTTTAGGTTCCATAAAAAATGTTTCCATCTTTTCCTCTATTTCATATGTGGCTTCTATTCTCAACATTTCTTCCTTTTCTTTTTGAATAATCTAGAGTCTTTGTATTACTGATAGGGAGAAAATATACAAAAAAAAATTGTTGTTGGCTTGCTCGCTAGGAAACCATACCATCATTCAACATCTGTTTGATATATCTAAGACCTATGACTGATAAACTAGAGTAGGAATAACTCTTATTTCCTCTGTGAGAACTTATATCCTTATTTAATATACTAAGCAGAGGTGGTAAGCCAAAGCCTCACTGGTATTTAAAAAAGAACCATAGAAGGAACATCATAGAACTTAGTTAATGTTACAGCCTATTTCCACTAGGACTTGGGGTTGAGCATAGTCCAGGTTGGATAGATCCATTTTGGCTAGCTTGTTCACAATCAAATTCATCTTGTGGTCGACCAACTTGATCTGGAGCTACATTTCATCGAGCTGGAGGAGGACCTCTTGGTGAGATTCATGGTGGTCTAGCAGAACTCTGCCCATCAAAGTTTTCAAGTGCCAATAGATGTACATCATTTTCAGGTACTGTGAGGATCGACCATGGATAGAACTAGTGTCAGGAACCCATGAGTTGGTCGTCTCCTTAACCTCATCGTCCGTGATGAACTTCCTTAAGACCTGAACATCCGCCTTAGCCACATTCATTTCTAAATGAATTTCTAGAGGGGTTGCTGAGCAATAGGTCTCCACCGAATTCTCAGTTGCATCCACCAAACGAAAGTTTGACTAGGTTCTGTGTTGGTGACAGGTTCCCCCCCAACCACTATGGGAAGAACTTCCTCGAGCCATGTAGAAGAGGGTGGAGAACCGGAGCGCAGAGTGAAGGAGTGAGAAAGGAGAGAGAATTCCCACTGCAAAAGGAAACATGGAAGTTGTGAAGGAGAGAGAGAGATAGATAGCAATAAACCAACAATAATGCAGCCATAAGGAGACACAAATGACATAACTATCCAATTCCAAGGCCCATAAATGGAGAATGTTGTGATGATTTGTGGAGATATGGGTTGTATCAACCATAAAAATCCTATGCTTCTCCATATTTCCAAACCTCGTGCGAAGTATGATGGGCTCGAGCTGGTAAGGAGTGGGAAGAGTCATGACATGAGAGCAAGGACAGGGATACTCGAGTGCGAGGGGGAGAAAACAATGGGTAATGAGTCACATGAGGAGGCAAGGTGGAGGGTGAAGGTTGTTGGCAGGTGTCCATAGATCGAGACGCTAGGTGGGTGGGGGGTCAGGGACCCACTGACACTTGGATTGTGTACCTAACACCCCATGTGGGGGCTCAACATTTCTTCCTTCATTATGACTATTGTAACAAAAATATTTTACTTTTCTTCCTCTTTATTCAGTGCCTTTCCTTCTTGGGTTGGTTCCTCATCATACTTTAGGTTTAAAATCCACTCTTCTAGGAGGACAAGTTCTTTTTCTAATCCCATTCTATTCTTCTTTTTTCTCATAGGAAATTGAGAAAATGGACTTTCTTTGAAACTAGATGGATGAAAATGTCAGTTCCCAGCTTCTTCTCCACTTGGAATTCTTGAATTGTTGTTTACTTTTTTCTTATTTCCTACACATGTCAACACATTATGACTAGTAAATAAAACATTATGTCATTGGGCTCCATCTTCCTCTTCTCTTGGATTGTTGATCACCAAGTTTACATCTTTGATTCACCAACCACATAATGGTTTTCCACACCCCTCATCATCTCTTTAATTTGTGTCACATATTTTCTAATTTTAAGTGATTTCTCCTTCATGATATCTTTCACATCATATTCTATTTCCAATCCGTTCTCTTAATATCACCCACTTACCTTTTTACTTAGTCTACTACCTTCTTTTGATTTTGCAAACTGTAAAGTTGTCTCTTTCTTCTTTTATACTATTGGACTAGAAATGTTCATATCCTCTTCATTTAAATTAATTCCTTCTTCTATCATAACATTAAGAAAGTTGTAATATGATTTTTCTTCTATTCCTCCAACTTCCTCATCCATTTCCTTGTTTTATTCAAGTGTGCATGTATCACATGCACAACTACATCTACTTGCATATTGGATGCAAGTTTTTCCTCATCTTCTTGTAGCCTTGTTTCTACAATTATCTCCAGATCATCCTCTTTTGTCAAATACTTATCAACATGTTTACTATCTTTAATGATTTCATAGACAAAACAACTTTCTTTATTTACTTTGAAAATTCTGAAATTTTCTTTCCCAGAATGTCCATCTTTTCTCCATTTTCTTTCACTTAGGCTCATGCTAAGAAACCTTGACCTTCTCAATGTGCATCCCATATTCATTGGATCCATATTTTGCAGCTTCAACATTTCATTCTACACGTGAAGATTCATAAATAATGATATCATTAGCTAAAATATGGGTCTCTACAAGGTCTTTCTCCATTTATTCTATTGCAACCTTAATAACTGTATCAAAAACTTCAAGGGTTTCCTTTTCCTACCATTTATATGGTAGTGTAATCCTCGTCATTATCATGTCCATCCTCACCATGGGACTTTTTCTCATACTCATACTCCTCACAAATGTAAGATTCCTTATCTTCACAACTCAAATCCCTAATGGTGTCATTTTCAAGTCTGCTCTCATCTCCCATAACTCTTCATGTTATCTCCTCTTCGATTTCTTCAATATATTTCACAATATTTTCCAACAGTATGCTAGCTTCTCAACATCAACTACAACATTCTTTGTGGGTGTAAGGAATTCATTCACTATTCCTCCTTTCATATTCTCTTAAATGAACTCCAATTCTTTGTTGACCTATAACACTTCTTCTTCCAGTAACCTTTCCTTACCAAACGTTTCTTCAAATTCAATGTCTTATACTAGTTCACGTGCTTCTTCATTTATAATAATAATCAGATTGCCATCCTTTTCATCACATCTTCAAAACTTCCTTTATTTTTTACAACATAATTGCCACCTTATTCTTCTTCAGTTGTTGATATAGAAAATCTACTTCTTCCTTCATTTGTACCTACACAATACAAACATGAAAATCATCAACATAACCAATTTTCCTCAATGGCATGTCCTCCAAAGATTCTTCATACTTTGGTTCACAATTAATGATCTCTACATCAACACTTTCTTTTGTCTCTAGAAATAATTAAAATACCTATTACTCCTTCTGCACTTGGGATCATTCTCCTTCATCATATACAAATTCTTCTACCTTAGTTGTTGTCAATCCAACAATATCTTGTCCACTTGCAACCTCAAACTGGTTTTTCACATCACTAAATGCATAATATTCCTCAAAAACTTCACCAAATACAATTTGTGTTCCCCAAGGAACATCTTCCAAGTTGTCACCTTCCTCTTGTGCACATTATATAATATCATCACCTTATTCACCACTTTTTTCATCTTCATAATCCTCTTCAACTCCTCCTCAATTGAGAGGTCTTGATCCTCACTATTCCCCATTTCAACCTATCAATTTTTTTTCTCCACATACTTTAAGGCATACATTCTTAATAGCATTTGATCCATCACTACTAGAACCTCAACTTTAGTTAGAGGTCTCCTTTCCTCCACTAAAATCTTCAAACTTTTCTCTTGGTCAAGGGTTTTCTTGGCCATGTTCTTAGTTTTCCTTTGGCCAAATCCTTGGGTTTCCTTTAATACTTCCAACCTAACCATAACTTTTCTTAAATACAAACAAGCTTCCTCTAAATCCTACTCCTCATATGACCTTATTCTATTCACACTTCCAATATTTACTCTTCTTCTGTAAGGCATATCTTGTTGGCGCTCATTAGAGAAACTTTTAGGTAAACAATGATGTATAGAGTGTCATGGTTACAAAATGGGAATAGGGTCAATAAGAGAGATAAATACAAAATTAATTTAATATTGGGGGTTATATAAATAACATTCTATGTGATTTTTTATCACGAATTCATGTTACATTTTATTGGGAAGAGCATGGTATTTTGATAGAAGAGTTATGCATAATGTGAGAACAAATATGTACTAGTTTGAGAAAGATGGAAATAAATTTAACTTACATCCTTAAAATGATGAAGTGAAGAAGGTTGGGAAAGTGATACAGACCCCCCTTCTCTCCTCGGGGCCGCTCGACCTCTCGATCAAGGATCTTCGATTCTCGGAGCCGAATTGGCTCTCTGAAACCTTAATGGTCTCACCAGTGATTTAACACAGGCCCTTGCAGTCTCCTGGTGCAGGTTCTTTGGCACCGACAACCTCTCCTTTTGTGCTGTTGAATTGTCAGTTCCATGCGCTATCTCCTCTTCCATTAGCCCTTTTGTGTATGTGACCTCGGGCTATGTCCTCGCATAAACACACGATTATGGGTGTGGCATAAAGTGGTTTGAGGCCACACCTCTTTTCTCCCCGCAATTCACCTCCAGTTGCCACATCTCCCTTTTTCGATACTGTGGTTTCAATTGCAGCCTGCTCTCATATTTTTAAAGTTTGATCACTTTCTGTCCCTGCAAATGCAGCGTGACAGTTGATCTTGCTATCCCAGGTGGGGCCTCCCGATCGACGGTTCAGATTTGCTCCTTTTAAATCAACACTCTTGATTTACTTCATGATTTAGGCTTCAGAGTTTCCAACTCTCAAACCTTGTTTTCTCGGCAATGATAGATCTCCTGCCACATGTCCTCCTCAAATCAACGACTCTAACCATTTCGGGATTTCGGACTTCGAAAATCTCAAATATCAAACTTCACCTTTCCCCAATTGATTTTATCTGAAGCTCATGATCCACTGACATGTGTCTCCCACAGATCGACGATTTCGATTCTTTTTGGTCTCTGGGTTTCAAAAATCTCAACTCTCAGCTTTCATTTTCTCTTGAAGTTCACATATTTCTGCCATGTGTCCCTCTAGATCTGATGGTCCAGATTCACTTCAGACTTCAGGTTTCAAGATTTTTTCTCCTCGATACTTCGAATCCTTCGATTCGTGAATCCCTGAAAGAACCTATGATTAACAACTGCATAAATTTCCCATATTTGACGACTTGGGGTAATCTCACTTCCTCTGAACATATTTCAGCTGTCACTTCAAAAATTTCAATAGAATTCCTCCTCTCTGTTGATTCTCAGTCTCTGTCTCTCTTGAGATTGATTCCGATGAACTCCTTGCAAACTCGAAATCTCTGATGAAATCCAGAATTAGTGATTTCTTCAAAAGAAATATCTTTATGCACTCCTCACGCTTCGTAGTCACGTTCTCGATACTTAGTCAATTTTTGAATCTATGCACTTCTTGCAACAGGTTCTCATGCAAGACTTAAGTTCTTGCGGAGACTGTGCACACCTTGGAGCAGTCTCTCTGCACTCCTTGCAGAGGGAAGTTTCGTGTTTATCTCTTCTGAGTTTCAGGGTTGAAATAAACTATGTCAACGCACTCCTTGCAGACTGTATGCACACCTTACATGAACTCAATGAAGAGAACAAAAAAAACTTATCTAAACATTTCAAAATTTCATGTGCTCAACAATATAACTCATTCATTCATGAAACCAAAAATAATAGGGAATTGTAAACAGTAGAAACACCATGCATTTGGATCCATTTTCCTCTATTATATTCATTCAAAATTAAATGGCTACAACTATGATAAAGTAACAACAAAAATCAGCAACAACTAAATCAAAACAGCTCCTACTAACTTGCAGCAGCCTCATTCAGGCATACCGAATGTCTATTTATCTCAAAGGGTTCTTAAGGTCCCCCCCCTGACTACTCGTCTACTCGAGAAAAAAACATACTGCTACTTATTTTCTGTTACATTCAAGACTATGAGTGAAACTCCCAGATCACTCGTGATCACTCAGCTCCCAAGCATTTGATCTTATTCAGTTTTCAATCATTTCAAAAATATTTGTAGGAAATTCTAGTGGTTAAGATTCCGAAATGATTCAAAGGCATGTTGATTTGTCCCTCCACATGTGCTTGTTGACGATGCTTCTGCATCATACTCCTCTGACCAAAAAAACATGCACTCCTTTCCATGAGCTCCTGCACTAACTTTCCATGCATTTGGATATCAACTTCACTTTCCCAATTGGCATATTCTATCAAGTACCCCTTCCACTTGACCAAATATTCAAAATAGGTCTTCCTCCTGGTCTTCTTGCCAATCCTCTGATCAACGATCTTCTCCATCTGTGGTTTTTCTGTTATAGGAATTTGCTTCTCCCACTGAATATTCTCCTAATCTTCTGATCTTTCTGTGTCATATTCCCTATAAGGATATAGGTCTGATATGTTGAATATGGGTGATATGCCCACATCATCTGGCAGCTCAATCTCATAGGCATTTGCATCAAAATTCCTTAAGATCTTATATGGCCCTATCTTCTTCATCTTCAACTTTTTATATGTTCCTCTTGGAAACCTTTCTTTCTTGAGATGTGCTAGAACCTGATCTCCTACTTCAAATTGAAGCTCTATGTGATGTTGAACAACTTTGTGCTTGTAATCTTGGCTAGAGTTATGCAAATTCTCTCTGATCTGGCTATGGAGCTTCTACATTTCTACAGTAAAATATTCTGCTCCAGCGCTTATGGTCTCACTCTATCCCAAGTCTCTCAACTCAACTACTCCTCTTGGCTGCATTCCATATAGTATTTGGAATGGGATCTTCCTAGTGCTCTTGTTTGGTGAGTCATTGTATGCAAATTCTGCTTGTGGCAGAATCTGATCCCATTGATTATGATGCTTAGTGACCAGAGTCTTCAACAAGTTACCCAAACTTTTGTTCACCACCTCAGTCTGTCCATCTTTCTGAGGGTGATAATCTGAGATGAAGGGAAATTCTGTCCCCAAATTCTTCCATAGTGTTCTCCGGAAATGACCAACGAATTTGGTTTCTCTGTCTGAGATAATACTTTTGGGTAGTCCATGAAGACGAACAACTTCCTTGAAAAATAAATTTGCAACATGTGTTGCATCACTAGTCTTCTGGCATGGGATAAAGTGTGTCATCTTTGAAAATCTATCCACCACCACAAATATGGAATCACATCCTCTTTGTGTTTTTGGCAGTCCCAATACAAAATCCATGTTTATTACATCCCGAGGCTTCTATGGTATTGGCAATGGATGATACAATCCAGTTCTTTGTTTTTTACCTTTTTTATGTTGGCAGATTCTACATATGTTCACAAACTTTATCACTTATGTTCTCATACCTAGCCAGTAATATGCACTGCTCAACTGTGCAAATGTTTTATCATGGTCGGAATGTCCAGCCAATCCTCCACTATGTTTTTTTTTCAAAAGTTTATCCCTCATTGAGAATTTTGGTATGCACAACTGATTTCCCTTGAACAACAATCCCTCTTGAATCATATACTATGCCCACTAGCTCCTATCTCTCAGCACAGGATTTTCACATGCTTTGTATGCTTCCTTGAAATATGGATCCTCACTGTACATTTCCTTAAGATGTTCAAACCCTAAGTTCTTCACCTAAAACTCCTGCACAATCAAACATATCTTTCTCAATGCATCAACAACTTTATTAACATTTCCAAAAATATGTTTTATGACAAAAGTAAAACTCTGCACAAACTCGATCCACTTTTCATGTCTCTGGTTCAATTTTTCCTGTCTTGTTATGAATTGTAAAGGCTGGTTATCGATATACAAGATAAATTCCTTTGGAACTAGGTAGTGCCTCCATTTCTTCAAGGCTTTAATTATGGCATAAAAATATTTGTCATATGTGGAGTACTTTCTCTTAGTCTCATTTAGCTTCTCACTGAAGTATGCAACTGGTTTATTATCCTGGCGCAAGACTGCTCCAATTGCAACTCCACTTGCATCACATCTTACTTGAAATGTCTTTCCAAAATTTGGTAAGACCATAATTGGTCGTTCTGTTATCTTCTCCTTCAATATATTGAAGCTCCTCTCGCCCTCCTCTGTCCATTTAAAAGACTTGTGTCTCTTCTTTACTGTATCCATCATTGGTGCACAGATTCCACTGAAATCTCTGATGAACTTCGTATAGAAACTTGCTAATCCATGGAAGCTTCTCACTTCAAACATACTCCTTGGTGATGGTCATTCTTTGATTGCTTTAACCTTCTCTGGATGCATCTTCAATTCATTTGAAGTGATCACAAAACCCAAGTAAATGGGTCATGTCTTCATAAAAGAGTACTTCTTTAGATTTATCAAAAACTTCTCTTGTTGTAGTATTCTCATCACTAATTCTAGATGTCTCAAATGCTCCTCTTTAGTCTTTCTAAATACCAGTATATCATTGAGATATACAACCACAAATTTTCCAATTAAATCTTTTAGTATTTCATTCATCAATCTCATAAAAGTACTTGGGGAATTCGTTAATCCAAATGGAATAAAAAGCCACTCATACAACCCTTCATTTGTCTTAAAGGTTGTTTTCCACTCATCACCTTCTGTCATCCTTATCTCGTGATATCCACTTTTCAAATCTATCTTAGAAAATAAATTTTCTCCACTTAAACAATCCATTAAGTCATCCATTCTTGGCAAAGGAAATTTATACCTGATGGTCATCTTGTTTATGGCTCTCGAGTCTGTACACATTCTCCATCCTCTATCCTTCTTTGGACTCAACACAATTGGTACTGCACATGGATTCAAGATTTCTCTGACCAAACCCTTGTCTAACAAATCCCAGACTTGGTTCTTTACCTCTTCATTCTCTTGAGGTGTCAATCTACATGTTGCTTTGTTTAGTAGACTTTCTCCTGGTATCAAATCAATATGATGGATGACACTTATGATGGGTGGAAATGAGTTAGGAAACTCATCCACTACTATGTCTGGAAAATTCTCCAACAACTCTTGAACTTCTTCAGGAAAACCATTCATTGAAGTACTTGTAAGGACAACTCTGGGTTTCCTGACCACAACAAACTAGATCTCTTATTCCTTCTTGACTTCTCTTAGGAGTTCTTTCCCACTCATGAGAAGTATGCCTGTGTTGGCTTCTTCTTTTACTTTCTTCTCCTCTATTGGCAACAACATGTGTGTCATACCATTTTGCTCCAAGGTGTAAGTATTTTTTCTCCCATCATGAATGACATTTATGTCAAGATGCCATGGTCTTCCCAACAAAACATGCCATACATCCATGGGAATCACATCACAAAAAAATTCATCTCTATATCCTCCTATCTTAAATTCAATGAGGAATTGTTTAGTGACTATTACTTGGTGTCCTTTCTGCAACCATGAGACTTTATATGGCTTTGGGTGTGAAATTGTATATAGCTCCAAATTCTCCACCATCTCTATGGATACTAAGTTGTCAGTGCTCCCACTGTCAATTATCACCTTGCATACCTTGTCTTTAGTCTTGCAAGATATCCTGAATATAATGTTCCTATGCATTGGCTTTTCAATTTCCACCTCTGATTTTAAGAGAACCTTCCTCAACATCAGGGATCTTCCATCCTTTGCACCTTCTACTTCAAAATTCCCTTTCCTTGCTTCAAAAATATGAGTTTCTCCTCCTCCTTTCTTGTTCTCGAGACATTCCCAAGACATGTGTCTTGTCTTTCCACAGGCATAACACCTTACTTCTCCTCCTCTGCTTCTTCCTCTTCCTCTAGAAGAACATCCTCCACCACCTTGTCTTCCTCAGGAACTTCCTCCTCTTTCTGAGTCACTGTGTGGTTTCTCATTCCCATCGTTGGATTTTTGTGCCTTATCATGGGAAAATCACTTGCCTTTGCTTGGGCTTCTACCTCTGTTTCATTGACTTTGTTTCATGGCTAACTTCTCTTCTACCTTTAGAGAAATTTGATAAGCATCCTCTACTGTCCTTACCGACATCATGCTGATCTCATCCTAGATTTCATACCTTAGGCCATTTATATACCTGGAAACTTTTTCCTCATCCTTATCTCGTTGTCCAGTCCTGATATTCAGCTTGTAAACTCCTATGTGTACTCTTTCACTGTCATACCCTTCTGTCTCACGTTTTGTAACTTCATGAATAGATTTATATGATAAACTTTGGGCATGAATTTAGCCTTTAGCTTGTCTACCATTCTATCCTAATTCTGTATCTTCTTCTTTCCTTTGTTCCTCTTCTCAGCCTACAGTTCATCCCACCATAATGTTGCATGCCCTTTCAATCTATTGACAACATGTCTCACCTTTTTCTCCTCATCGACATCTTCATAGTCGAAATATTTGTCCATGGATCTTATCCAATCCAACAGCTCTTCAGCATCCAAATTTCCTTCATACATTGGGATGTCTACTTTGGATCTAGCTCCCAATTTAACAACTGATCTTAGCAAGCATTCCTCGAAAACATTTTTTCATGTAACTTCTTCGACTTCTACTTCTTCATTCTTTGCATCACTGATGTCCCCAACATCAGGTGCCCTCCTCTGCACTACCTCCATCACCTCTAAGCTTGCATGAATCTCTCTCATTTCTCTTTCCATAGCAAAATTTCCTAAAGGTGGCTCCACACATCTCCTTGGTAGCATTGTGTTGACTCTCTCTTACATACAGTGTACACCTTCAAGATCTTTTTCACTTCCTGAAAACAATTTCAGGCTTTGATACCACTTGATGCAGACCCCCCTTCTCTCCTTGAGGCCACTCGACCTCCCAGTCAAGGATCTTTGATTATCAGAGCCAAATTGGCTCTCTGAAACCTTAATGGTCTCACCAGTGATTTAACACAGGCCCTTCTAGTCTCATGGTGTAGGTTCTATGGCATGCGCAACCTCTCCTTCTGTGTTGTTGAACTACCAGTTCTAGGCGGTAGCTCCTCTTTCGTTATCCCTTTCACGTATGTGACCTCGGGCTATGTCCTCACATAAACATGTGATTATGGGTGTGACCTAAAGTGGTTTAAGGCCACGATGCTTTTCTCCCTGCAATTCACCTCTAGCTGCCACATCTCCCTTTTTCGATACCGTGGTTTCAATTATGGCCCACTCTCGGATTTTTAAAGTCCGAGCACTTTCTATCCCCGCAATGCAGTGTGACCATTGATCTTGTGATCTTAGGTGGGGCCTCCTAATCGATGGTTCAGATCTACTCCTTTTAAATCAACGCTCGTGATTTACTTCGTGATTCGGGTTTCAGATTTTCCAACTCTCAAACCTCACTTTTTTGGCAATGACATATCTCTTGCCATGTGTCCTCCTCAAATCGACGACTCTAATCATTTCAGGATTTCGGACTTCGAAAATCTCAAATCTCAAACTTCACCTTTCCCCAATTTCTTTTATTCGAAGCTCACGATCCACTAATGCGTGTCTCCCACAGATCGACGGTTTCAATTCTTTCGGGTCTTCGGGCTTCAGAAATCTCAACTCTCAACTTTCATTTTCTCTCGAAGTGTGTGGATTTCTGCCACGCATCCCTCTAGATATGATGATCCATATTCACTTTGGACTTTGGGTTTCGGTAGTTTCAAATCTCAATTGAAACCCACAAGTTCTTATCCGAAGTTTGCGATCCATCGCCACACATCCCTCTAGATCTGATGGTCCAGATTCACTTTGGGTTTTGGGTTTTTGTCTCCTCGATACTTTAAATCCTCTGATCCGCAAAGCCCCGAAAGAACCTGTGATTAAAAAATGCGTAAATTTCCCCAGATCTGGCGGCCTGGGGTAATCTCACTTCTTCTGAACGGATCTCAACCCTCATGTCACAAATTTCAACAGACTTCCTCCTCTCTGTTGATTCTTGTTTTCTTTCTCTCCTGAGCTTGATTCTGATGCACTCCTTGCGAACTCGGAATCTCTGATGAAATCTAGACTTAGTTATTTATTCAAAATAAATATCTTTACGCACTCCTCGCGCTTCGCAGTCTTTTTCTCAACACTTGATCGATTTTTGAATTTGTGCACTCCTTGGAACAGGTTCTCATGCAAGACTTATGTTCTTGCGGCGATTGTGCACACCTTGCAGCAGTCTCTCTGCACTACTTGCAAAGGGAAGTTTTGCATTTATCTATTTTGAGCTTCGAAGTCGAAATAGACTCTGTCAACACACTCCTTGCGGGTTGCATGCACACCTTGTGAACTGTATGCACACCTTGCATGAACTCAACGAAGAGAACAAACGAAAATTATCTAAACATTTCACAATTTCATGTACTCAACAATATAACTCATTCATTCATGAAACAGGGAATTGTAAACTATAGAAACACCATACATTTGGATCAATTTTCCTCTATTGTATTCATTCAAAAGTAATTTAATGGCTACAACTATGATAAAGCAACAACAAAACTCAACAACAACTAAATCACAACAACACCTACTAACTTGCATCAACCTCATTCGAGCATACCAAACATCTATTTATCTCAGAGGGTTCTTAGGGTTCCCCCCCTAACTACTCTTCTACTCGAGAAAAAAAACTAACTGCTACTTATTTTCCGTTACATTCAAGACTAGGAGTGAAACTCCCAGATCACTCGTGATCACTGGACTCCCAAGAATTTGATATTCTTCAGTTTTTTATCATTTCATAAATATTTATTGGAAACACCAGTGGTTAAGATTCCAAAATGATTCAAAGGCACGTTGAGGCACTGAGTTGTTTCTACACGTGTGATTGCTAACAATGCTACTGCATCATAAAGTGATGTTGATTCCAGTCTTATCATATGTGGAAAAAGAAGAGAAACAAGAACATATGGAGCATGTTAGGAAATGTTGAACAATTCCATGCTAAACCTAGTATAAGAGAGGAAGAAAGATTTAATCAAGAAAGTAAATGACAAAGAAAACACATAGCACATAGAGATTTTACCTTGGAAACCCAAATCGGGAAAACCAACATTCCTTGAGTGTTCTTCTCTCTCGTTGTATTATTCATTCAGGATAAAAGGTTACATGTCTAGCCGTGGTCCACACCTAAGTCAAAATATTCATCATACCCTCTTTCTTACACAAAAACAACTCTGTATATGTTGTCCCTCGACCAAGTTTTGAGGAAACCTTAGTCAGATTTGGACCACTTTTGGACTTCGAAACATTGGTCAAGGAAGGAGTACCCAAGCAGAGCTGAGATCACGTATATTACTTATTTTGTGGGCTATGTGGACCTAGTAAGGGGTTCTTTAGGGTTTTTTTAATGGGTTATGGGATGGATGTCATCCCATGGGGTTTACCCATGATTAGGCCTTATTGTAAGGGTTTGTAAAAGTATAAATAAAGAATAATGTATGGTAGAAGTAGTGGTATTTTGAGCTAAGTGTAAGCAGTTGAATGGATTGGTGCAAGGGAATCTATCTGTGTTAAGGCATTGTGCTTGATAGAGGGTTGGCTATGTGACTTGACCTAGTTTTGGAAGGAGGATCTGGTGCTCAGTTTTCAGATCTCCTATCTGGCGTGAAGTTTGACTATGTGGCTTAGTTCACAGGAGTGAATGAATGTAAAATTAGAGCACATAATAAAGAAGGTGAAGTGATTGGTGGACATAGCCCCACACTGGGGTGAACCACATACATCGGGTGTCTTATGGTTTGATTTGTGAAATGATTATCTTTGTTATGTTTTCTTAAATTCTTAGATTAGATATGTAAATGTTGATTTATTTCTTTGCTTGTGTTATAATGCTATATATGATTCACAATGCTAAGTGCTAAGTGTTTTAGGTACATAATCTTTGTTGTTATTGCGCTAGATCTATCCTTGGGTATGTTCTGCGATGTTGATAAGGTTAATAAACTAATGTATGTTGCTTCCTAAAGCGTTAACATAATACTCTTCAAAGTGTTATTATCACAGATCTGTGTCCCATCCTAGTTACAGACACTTGTGTCCTGTAACCCCCCATGCTTCTACCTTGGTTGAAACTTCACCTGCTTCGCAGGTGTTGCCGAAAGGGCCAGCAGTCAGGGTTTTGTTGGTGCGATGTTAATAATTGAACCTTGGGTCTTCCCTTGTGCCAACAAATGGTTCCATTGTCGGGACCTGAAACTGTGATTGCTAGGAAGTGAAGTAAAGAAAAAGAGAATCTATGTGCGTAGATCTATTGCTGAAGTGCGCAGTACTCTACTTGATTTGCAAAGCTTTGTGCTAAGAAAAAAAAATCTGATCTAAGGTAAAGAGGTAAGACCTTAAAAGAGGTAAAGATCTGTGCTTTAACAAGAGAAAGATAAGTGAATTTTTTTGTTTCAAAAGCATGAATTTAAGTATGTTTAATAGATTTTGTCCTAGTCTGAAGGCTAGGGCACAGTTGGAAGAAAGATTTGATTTGAGTAAATTTAATAGAAATGAAGAAAGATGTGTTATTCCTATGCATAGAAAGAGTTTTTAGACTAATAAGTGGATGCAGAAACCTAGATTTCGTTTTTTGCAAATTGCGGGTCCAACACTATGACCCTAGTGTGTAGTACATAAGAGGTTGGGGAACATTTAAAAGAAAAAGAGGATTGACATTGTGTTATAACTACAGAAGACCATGACATCTTGATAAGGAATTCCCTGGCGCAGATCCTATTTGTCTTTGTTGTAAGATTATTGGTCATGAAGTTGAGGATTGTCCAAGGATGATTGCTAAAGTTGAAAGGATGAACATGAGACAAGAAAACTATGAATAAAGTTAAGAGACCAAGGGCATATTAGAAAGTCATAAAGAGAAATAACTAGAGAAAGTTCAGATTATTTTATCATAGTTGAAAGAAACGATGGATGTTCACAAAGATGTCAGTTTATCAGAGATCCTGAAAGCAAAACAGTGCATAAGTACATGAATATAATACTTCGACATAGACTGTGTCTTGGATGAGGAAATACAAGTGAATATTATGACAGAAGAAACTTGAAATTTTTTAGGAAAGCCTATTGTGATACCTTCACTGGGAAGGACAGGCTTGTTTAAGGGAAATATTATAATATGTGGAAGAGTTACTAATGTACCTATTATTGTCCATGGAGCATCGACTGAAGAGGAATTTGAAGTCATTAAGTTTATTGGGGACAATGCCCCTTTCCCACTCTTATTAGGTAAGACTTGGATTGAGAAGGATCAAATCAAAAGGGAAGCAGAAGGAGAAGGCTACAAAAGCCTTGAAACATGAGAAGTATGGTATCCTAGCACAATTAAGAGTAGCAAAGAAAAATCTAGCAGCCCAAGAAAGTGAGAAAGCATATCTCCAGGCGAATCTCTAGGAGGAAACAACCCAACTACAGAGAGAAAAAGGAGTTGTTGCTCGCAGAGTGAGCCATGGTCAAAGAAATACTGACTAAAGCATGTCACTTTGTGCCGGGCTTGGCACAGGAGAACTAGGAGTCAGTCGAGGCTCAAGTAGTGAAGCTCGCCGAGATCATCCAACAACTTCAAGCTAGGATAACATAATTGGAGTCCCAAGTAGTGTCGAACACCCTGAAGGAAGTGCATGAATAGAGGGAGGAGATCGCTAAGAACACAATAGTAAGGATAAAATCCCTCGCGTCAGAGTGCAAACAACTGAGTGATAGAAGCGCACAAACATATGAACACCTTATCGAGGATCCAAAGCTAATAAAGATGGAAGTGCAGTTACAGGAGGTGCAACATAAGGAATTTTTCGTGCAGGCACAGATGAAGCTGCTCATCGCAGTAAAAGAATGAAGAGATCCCAGGAGCAACGCGCAGTATAGAAACAAATCACTGCCCTCCAGGTTATGGTATTGGAAGTCACATAGAAGCTGCAACTTGTGCAGGATGACGCCTGCAAGGTGTTCGAAGAGATTGATGGATAGGGCTCGCAATTGGACCATATGGTTGCATTAGTAGAACAATGCCTAGTAGAAGGGCCTGTTACAGAGTAGACGATCCAAGAGCTCGTTGAGCAGGAGGCTTAGGCGAAGCAACAAGTTGAGGCAACTTGAGTTAAGATCGAGGCCTTTGAAGCAGCATTGTCCAGACCTGAGTGACTCGGTATGAGTCACAGGTGAGTGTTGGGGGCCTGTTGGCCCTCAACCAAGTTCTGAGAAAACCTTGGTCATATTTGGACCACTTTTGGACTTCAACACATTGGTCGAGGAAGGATCACCCAAGCGGAGCTAATATTGGGGATCTCACTTATTTTATGGGCTATGTGGACCTAGTAAGGGGTTCTTTAGGGTTTTCGTAATAGTCTATGGGATGTTGGCCCATGGGGTTTACCCATGATTAGGCCTTATTGTACGGTTTTGTAAAAGTATAAATAAAGAAGAATGTATGGTAGAAGTAGTGGTCTTTTTAGCTAAGTGCAAGTAGTTGAATGGCTTTGTGCAAGGGAATGTATGTGTGTTAAGGCTTTGTGCTTGATAGAGGGTTGGTTATGTGCCTTGACCTTATTTTGGAAGGAGGATCTAGTGCTTAGTGCACAGATCTCCTGTCTAGTGCGAAGCTTGACTATATGGCTTAGTTCATAGGAGTGAATGAATGTAAGATTCAAGAACATAATAAAGAAGGCGAAACGGTTGGTGAACATAGCCCCAACACTGGGGTGAAGCACGTACAACGAGTGTCTTATCATTTTCTTTGTGCAATGATTATCTCTATTATGTTTTCTTAAATTCTTAGATTAGATATGTATATGTTGTTTTATTTCATTCTTATGTTAGAAGGCTAGATCTGATTCATAGTGCTAAGTGCTAAGATTTTTAGGTACATAATCTTTGTTTTTACTGTGCTAGATCTATCCTTAGGTATGTTCTGCGATGTTGATATGTTTAATAAACTAATGTATGTTGCTTCCTAAAGCATTAACAAAATACTCTGCAAAGTGTTATTATCACATATTTTTGTCCCAGCCTGGTTACAGACACCTGCGTCCTGTAACTCCCCCTGCTTCTACCTAGGGTGAGACTTCGCATGCTTAGTAGGTGTTGCTGAAAGGAACAAAATTTAAGGTTTTGTTGGTGCGTTGTTAAGCGTTGAACCCTGGGTCTACCCCTGTGCCAACAGTATCCAATTCGACTTACAGCTACATGACTAACAACCTCTACTATTTTCTCTAGAGATTTGTTTTTATCTTTGATTAGCTTTTACAGTATTACAACATTCCTTCTTTATAGGATTTATACTAGGAAAAACCATAAAGAAAAGGAACCCAAAAACAATTACATATCCATGCATATTATTGGCTACAAATCCCCCGAATCTTGGGATTTTGTTATAGTCGACAACTAAGTCAAATTACCAATTGACTACCAGTCGACCTTCATTTGGTCTTCAGTTGATTGCCACACGCCCACCTACCGACCTCTTTTTGGTTGACCTCTTTGACTTGTTTTCATTGTCTTTACCTCGTTGAACCACCTCAACCTTCGACTTCAAATTTACTTGGTTGAACCACCTCGACCTTTGACCTTTTTTAGATCGACCTCGACTTTTACTGTCAATTGATCCACCTCAATTGAAATTTCACTGTAAAGAGTATAACAACCCAAAATTCTCCCACTTGTTGTATTCTTTGTTGAAATCGAGAAACCTATGAACTCTCATTCATAGACCTAGGGAAACAATTCCCATTACCTCTCTACACCAAGAGAACTTCACAACAGTCACAAATTTGGTCAAATATTTTGCTATTTTTTCCAACATGTATACTTTCTCCAGTGATACCTTGTTTCTTTCCACCATTTCTCTCAAAAAATGATATTGTAAATCAATGGACTTAGTCTTAGAATTATAAGCTCGGTTTTTTTCCAGAAATATAATGTCCCCGACCATCAAAATCTGTTGGGTAATGCTACCCAAACAACCTTATCTTTTTCCAACTAGCTCTGATACCATTTCGTGACATCCTCGACCCTAAACCAACAAGCTAGGCCATGCCATCGAATAACGTTCATGCTTTGATACCATTTTGTAACATCCCCAACAACCATATTTCCAGGAAACGTCACTTTGTGGACGTCTCTCTTAGATTTGATACCATTTATGAATTTATATGCATGCATATCTATATAATGCAAATTAACAACTATAGCATTCTGTTCAAACCATTATTCATGCGGAAATAATCATTAAAAACGTACTGAAAATATATTCATACGGATGCCATATTCTAAACATACACATATTAATGCCGAAATAACAATTAGCCTACACATACAACATATACGATATATCTAGGCATTTCTCATTAATTATAACACATGTATAGTTGCACAACATACAATCAACAGAGATTTAGTACTTATCTTTCAATATATGACCACCAATTACATGCAGAACTCTCATGAACCTCATGCTTAGCAGTGGGTCACCCCTGAGCTGGGACTAAACTCCACCGGGTAAGGGATTCCTAGGATAGGAAAGGACAACATGAAGGTCACACATATCAATAGGACAGATTTTCTTCCAGGGCCAACTCACACTAATAGCCTACACCCTCTCATTCCCAACATGCCTATCTCACCCCAGAAAGTGTGCCCCTTCTCTTCTCAACAGTCCTTTGGATGCCCCATTTCCCTTCCAGGGCTTCAACAATAGGCCGGACAGGAATTCTCCGAGAACTATAGATGCAGTTAGGCTCCCTATGGGAAAACACTTCCCTAGAAACCTCTCTCACCTCGAGAGACTTTCTTGCAGGCTTGAAAACCTGCTTATTCATTCCATGGGCTTGACAACCCACCTCTTCAAACCACAGGCTTGACAACCTGCTTAACCAAAGCAGTTCCGGAGTTCACCAACACCTTCCATAACTTGCGCAACAAGTTGGGTATCAAAGAATCCAAATGACATTTGGTTCTGAAATACCCTGGGGATCTACACAGATACATCCAAACTGAAATGTATTTTCTAGATATCTCATCACTCGGTGTTGATTATCGATATGCTATTAAAATCGAGTAGAAATTTAAGCACTAGAACAAACGCGAGTTTGGGTCTACAAATCTGCAACAACCAGAGTATGACCAATGCGGCCCTAACAAACAATCACCTGAAAACCAGTCCAAGCCACAAGAAAAGAAGGGTGATGGGAAGACAAAGAAGGACACCAAAAAATGGTGTTATTTCCACAAAATCTCTTGGCACAACACCGATGAATGTCACTCAAAATAGTCATTAGTGGCCAAGATCAAAGAAAAGGAGCCGAACCCTCATTCAGAATCTGATTATGAAAATACTAGTAAAAGATAGATCATCGACACATACCCCACTGCTATTGTCGCGACTGCAACAATTCAACCAGAAGAACCAATAGATCTTGAAGAGGGGGAGCACCTTTTCCATTCACAAATGTGGGTGAAGGGGAGCCCATTGCATTTTATTGTTGATAGCAGAAGCCAGAAGAACCTCATATCAACAGATGTAATCAAACAGTTTGGATTGTCGACAACACCACACCCACAACCATACAACGTAGGGTGGCTTCTCCAAGGACAATATATTTGTGTCAGCCAACAGTTTTGATTGTCATATGACATCCAACCCTTCAAGGATGAGGTATTATGTGATGTTTCCCACTAGATGTCTATGATGTTCTCTTGGGCCAGCCATATATGTGGAGATGCCATGTTGTTTATGAGTATTGACCCTGCAGTGTCATTGTTTCTCTAGGGGGTCATCTCTATAGAATACTAGAGGTAGATCCAACTATTGTTCCACCTAAACAGTGCCTCAAGGTAGTATCTCATATTGCAAAATTTAGCTTCTTCACAATCTGTTCGAAAGGGTAACATAAGGAAACTGCAACCACTACAGCCTCGCCCCAATCACCTTCTATCCAAAAGAATAAGGTCGAAAAGGATGCAGCAAAGAGAAAATATTCCTTCTTCACACCATATTCTCATGCAAATCGACTTGTTGAACAACCTTAGCCTCAATAGGTTCGTGACAGACTTCCACAAATTGAGCAACACGACGTCTCCAACAAGGCAAACAACTCACCAAGATTCAGATTCAACAAATGTTTTTTTCTCTCCCTCGGGCACTCAACGCAATGGAGAACATTAATTCCTAAGGAGGGAGTATTGATCCAGGTGGATATTGGTGGCCACCCACCTTTTCCAATTGGCTCAAAACAGTTTTCTGGCAATTTTGGTAATTTACTATTTTTAGCAGTTTTTAACTTCTAGGGCCATTTTGAGGCCCTAAATGAAGTTTTTGGGAAAATGAATCTCCTCTACGATACCTTTCCAACGGGCTATCATGTGCCTAAAATGGAGATCGTATGCAAAAGTTACGACCCCGAGAAGTTGATGTAGTAACTTACCCAAATGAGGCCCACGTGACTTTTGGTGCTTCATCTCCTAGGGTTAGGTTTTTGGATGTCTAGGGTTTTTGGCATTCTCGTTTATTGTAAAAATGCCTTTAAAGCCTCATTGTAATAATCTTCTTGCAAATGAGCACATTCATCACATCTCTTCTCAAAGATAATCCACCACCATTCTAGCAAGCATGTTTCCACTGCATTTTACAGTTTAAGCTTATTTCCTTATTGAATATAAAACTCGTTTTACTGTATCTATGTTATTTTGTTTTAAGCACCCGTTAATAATATCTAGTCATTCCGTTCTTCTCATAAAATCCATATCAAGGTGAGTGCTATATATAGAGGCAATGATGATGGATAATTGGTTCATTGCATGAATCCTAGTGAATCGGGAAGGGTGACAGACCTCCAGAGAATCATAAGGGTCGTAAGGAAACTTGAAACTGGTTCAAACGTAAGGATGGGGAGAAACGCTAGAATGGGAAGTGAACCCCCAATGTGATGAATTACTACCTATAACTACATGCACCCAGGTTGACACCTGTCTTCCTACAACTACATGAGTTCCACTTAGCACTCATTCCCTTTTCAGAAACTTAGGAAAACACGACTTATGTCAGCCATATCCTTTGGGAAATAATAATAAAATATTATTCCTTTAGAGGTAATTCCTCTAGCTTAGCCCCTATTCCTAGACACTTAGCCCCCTCCCTTACCCTAACTAGTGGATCTTAGTCCCCCATAACTCTTTCTCTATGGTTGGTCTACATGCAACAGTGTAATTTTATTAATGATATGTGCATTTACATATACAAAAATTAGGCTCATGGACTTAAGCATCTAGGCTCTCCATTCTAATAAACATATAAGTCTTCATCTTATAAACACTTTTCTCACCATCCTATAAACATAATTACAATTTAGCAGGGGCTTGGCCTTGGGGTGTTACAATCCCCTCCCCTTATTTTTTCACTATCCTCAGTGCAACTTACTTAGACAACAAGAAGAATATTTCCAAAATCTTCAAAAAGATGCGGGTACTCTGCCCGCATAGAATCTTCATGCTCCCATGTTGCGTCCTCATGACCGTACCAGGTCCACTGAACTTTTACAAGACATATGGATTGATTCCAGAGCTGCTTTCTTTTCCAGTCCAATATACGCACCGGATGCACTTGAAAAGCATTTTCCTGCTCCATCAAAATAACATTCCAATCAATAACATGATTAGCATCAGGTACATATTTCTTAAGAAATGACACATGAAATACATACATTATTTATAGACATTCATGCAGGAAATGCAAGCCTATATGCTACTGGACCAATCCTCTCTAGGATTTCAAACGACCCACAATATCGAGCTTCCAACTTTGAACAATTTCCCAACTTCAGGAAGCTTCTGTTGGACTTCACTCTCAAGAATACCTATTCCCCTACTTTAAATTCCCTATGAGCTATGTTCTTATCAGCATAACTTTTCTTCCTATCTTGGGCAACCTTCAAATTCTATTTAATCTTTAGCATTTGTTCTTTCATTTCCTTGAGCAACTCTGACCCAACCACTTCCCTATCAGCTGGGTTGTCCCAACTCACTGGGGTGTTGCACTTTCTGCCATAAATTTCTTCAAATGGGCTCATCTTTAGTGATGCTTGATACCCATTGTTGTAGGAAAATTCTACCAAGTGTATATAATCCTCCCATTTAGATGGTTTGTCCATCACATACATCATTAGTGTGTCCTCTATCACTTGGTTCACCCTTTCTTTTTCCCATCTGACTCAGGATGATATATTGTACTGAAGTTCAAATTTGTTTCGAACCCCTTGAATAACCCCTTCCAAAACTTTCAGGTAAAATTTTGGTCTCTGTCAGACACAATTGTCTTGGGTACGCCATGCAAGTGTGCTAATTCCCTCATATAAATATCAGCAAAATTAGTTGAATTATGAGTAGTCTTCATTGGAATGAAATAAGCAGCTTTAGTAAGCTTGTCCACCACCACCATGATTACATCATGCTGCTTGCTTGTGCTAGGAAATACCATAATGAAATCCATTATTAAAACCTCCCATTTCCACTCAAGAATGGATAATGGTTGTAGTAAACCAGTTGGGTGTCTATGCTCAACCTTTACCCTTTGACATTCCAAACATTTGTCAATAAAATAAATAATCTCCCTCTTCATGCCTAAACAATAATATTGGCTTTTAACTGCTGAAATAGTTTTCTGATATCCTGGGTGTTCTGCATAAAGCACCTTATGAATTTATTTTAAAATATCACTCCTCAATTCAAAATACTTGGGTACATAAACTCTGCTTCTATATAGGGGGATTCCATCAATTCCGAATTCATAATCCTCAACTTTCTGCTGCATTTTACCTTGCTGCAATTTTGTTACTAATTCCATGTATTGCAAATCTAATTTTGCAGCCTCCACAATTCTATCTTTCAAATTTGATTGGTATTACATGATAATGGTTGCAGAATGCATCTCATGCACTCTTTTGTTGAGTGCATCTGCCACTTTGTTCTCTTTCCCCTTGATGTTCTTTATATCAAGGTCATATTCACTAAGAAACACTAACCATCTGCTTTGCCTCGAATTTAGAGTTGGTTGATCAAATAAATATTTCAGAACATTATGGTCTGTCCTCAGCTCAAACCTCTTTCCTATGAGGTAGTGCCTCCACTTCTTCAAAGAGTACACTATGGATACCAACTCCAAATCATGAGTGGCATAGATCCTTTCATGCTCCTTCAACTTCCTTTATTCATAACATACACCAAACCCATTTTGATTGAGGAATCCACCAAGTTGTTATTTGCATGCATCTGTGCAAACCAAAAAATCTTCATTTGGATCTGTAATCCTCAGAATTGGAGCACTGGTTAACAACTGCTTCAATTGTTGGAAGCTTCTTTCACATTCTTGTGGCCATTGAAATTTCTTCCCCTTCCTTTTCAAGGAAGTGATGGGGTGAGATATTCTCGAAAACCTTGCAATAAACCTTCTGCAGTAACCACCTAGAGCCATGAAGGATCTGACTTCTGTCACATTTTTAGGTGTTTTCCACCCTTTAATGACCTTAATCTTTTCAGGGTCCATGACTATCCCTTCTTCTGATATGATATGCCCCAAATAGTGAATTTTGTTTTGATAAAACAAGCACTTGCTCAATTTTTCATACAGTTGATGCTCTCTTAGAAATTGCAACACCATCCTCAAATAATGCTCATTCTCTTTCTATGACTTGGAATATACAAGGATTTCATCCAAAAAGACAATGACAAACTTTTCTAAATATTCTTGGAAAACACCATTCATTAAGCACATGAAAATAGTTGGTGCATTTGACAACCCAAATTGCACCACTGTGAACTCATAATGACCATACCTTGTCCTAAAAGCAGTCTTGCTGATGTATTCCTCTTTAATCCTTGCCTTATGGTATCCCAACCTAAGATCAATCTTTGAAAATATTCTAGCGTCCTTCAACTGATTGAAGAGATCATCAATCCTTGGCAGAGGATATTTCTTCTTTATAGTCACCTTTGTTCAACTATCTAAAATCAATGCACAAAATCAATGTCCCATTTTTATTCTTTATGAAAAAGACTGGGGCACCCCAAGGTGACACACTTGGGCATATATACCGCTTCTTTAGAAGTTCTTCAAGCTGCATTTGCAACTCCTTCAGTTCTGGTGTACTCATTCGATAAGGAGTTCTTGACACTAGAGCTACTCCAGGCATTAAATTTATAAAGAAATCAATATCTCTCTTTGGGGGTAGTCCTGGTACCTCCTTGAACACATGTTCAAATCTTCCAGGACTGCAAGATCCTCCAAATTTGGCACCTTATCCTTAGGTTCTTCCTCCATATGGGCTGCAAATATTTGACAACCTTTAATGTAGCATTTCTTCAGCTACATTGCTGAAATTTCTTTGATAGTCACTACACTAGGAATTCCTTAGATTGTTCTATGATTTCCTTCCTCATCTAGGAAATTGAATGCCTTGTTACGATAGTCTAATATGGCATGGTGTTGGTCCAACTAATCCATACCAATTAGGCAGACATAAGAACCTAACGACAAGATGTTCAAATATTCCCTTGTGCTCAGTCCATTCATGTCCATAAGACATGACTTAAACATCTCATTGACTTTTATTTTGGCTCCAGTAGCCAGTTGCACCAACCAAGATTTTCCATGCTTGTTTCTTGGAAAATGCAAACTTTCCACCATCTTAGGATCTATATAACTATCACTAGCTCCTGAATCAATTAAAATAGTAATGGTTTCGTTGTTGATCATACCTTCCACTTCAATCATATTTGATTGATACTATGCTTTCTTGTTGTCCAAGTCTGCATAGATCCTTGGTATATTTCTGCCCATGTCCCCCATTGTTTGAGCTCGCTGAACATTGTGAACAACTCTCACTTTGTCACTTCAATGAGGACAATCTCTAAACATATGATCACCTTTACAACCCCAACATTGAATAGGTTGTTGCCTTGGACTTTGACCACCTATCTCAATCGTTCTAGGTTCTCCATAAGTTGGTTGTCCCCGAGGATTATTTTTTGAAGAATGGTGGCTTAATTCCCTTCTTCCTCTGATCCATATTGAATTTCTTCTTGTCTTCTCAAGATTTTTGGAAAGTTGGCCTTGATTTTTTTCGATCATATAGGCACTTGTATCGTCTTATGGTTTCCTCCAATGTTTTGGGATCATCATATTGCATTTTGTCACTAATGAATGGTGGCAAACCACTCAAATACCTTTGAATATTTACCATCTCATCCTTGATGAAAAAGACATTCTTCAACAATTCTAAAAACCTTCTTTCATACTCATCAATGGATATACTTCCCAGCTTGAGTTCAAAGAACTCTTTCATTTTCTTATCATAGTAACTCTTAGTCAAGTATTTATTTTCAAAATATTTCTTGAATTCCCTCCAAGTAACATTTTTCTCTTTAATGTGATGCACCTACACAAGTTTATCTCACCACATGGATTCCTTTCCCTTGAGTTGATATATGGCAATTCTTCCTTCTGCATGAGAAGAATAATTATGCAATTGAAAATACTTTTTCATGCCCAACAACCATGTCTCTACATCTTCATCCTTCTTTTTCTCCCCATCAAACATAGGAGGTTTTGTTTTTTTCATTTCCCCTCGTAGCTCATCCACCCCAGACCTCTTATGCTTCCTAATAGGGGATGGACTTGAGTTGCTGTATCATCTCTTATTGGAATGCCTTTGGGAGTGTTGGTGATGTCTGCTATCACTTTTTGTTCTTCCGTGGCTTCCTAATTTGCTTGAGCCACTCTCCCTATCCAATTTATTTTCCATTCTTTCTAGGCTCTGCATTAAATTTATGTTTAATTCTCCCTATTTCTCCCTGGCTTTCATGAGCTTTTTGTTATCTGCTTGGTGAATTTGGACATCTTTCTACAACTTTTTAATGATTTTCATCATGCCCACGTCTCTATCTATCTCTTCTCCATGCCCATTGGAGTTTGATACTTCAACTCCCAAATGGACATCCATTCCTCTAACTTCATTCCCCGAACTATAAGCATCATGTGCCTCCTTCATTTCACTACATCGTGGAACAATTCGGTTTTGATATTTCAATTGTTAACTCTACAAAAATGTGCATTCAGCCGATTTTTTTTTCAGGTTACTGGACTTAATAAATTTCCAGAATAAACCAATCTGATTCAAAAAAACAATATCAGATTCCATTTCTAGCATGTCTTGGTCGATCAAGAAGCCATCAGGCTTCTATCTCTAAGCCCAACTTTGTTCTACAACAATTTCCAGGCACTAACCCTTTTTCTCTATCCCTTGGTTCACATGTGACCACGGTTGTGATCTAATGCTAATGGTTTGGGCGCTTATCTAGAGTGTTGAAACTTCGGGCTATGGGGCTTCGGAGGATTCCCTTTTTCACACATCCCAACATCACAAAACAATGAACCATAGAACGTGCGAAGAATGGTGGATCTACGGTTCACCTTCCTTGATCCAATCTATGGTGGATAGGAGCTTCGCAACACTGGTCTTCGATGATATCCAAAACACATCACAACCAATCTCCCAGACTGCTGCATTGGCAAAATTGCGAAGTGGGGTGGATCAATGGTCCTTGACTTCCCAACATCCAATGACTAGTATTTATTTCTAAACTCCAGCTTCGAGAGTTCCAAACTGTCCATACTTTCAATCCTTCTAGAGTTCCAAGTCTTCAGACTACTACATCTACTACCATGTATCCTTTGTGATCAATGGTCGAGGTATACTCTGGCCTTCGACCTTCGAGAGTTCTCAACCCACGCGACCCCACTTTTCCTTGAAGTAGCTGTCCTCTGCAGGCCCTTATCTCATTAACATGTGGCACACATCCCATGTGTCTACGTCATCCTTGGTGATGTCAACACGACCACATCACTTCAGGACTTTGGGACTTTATAAGATTTTACCTTAGCATTCCTCAAATCTCCTGAACTCTGAATTTCCGATCTACTTTAGCCTTCAGGGCCCACATAGTACATTTGTCATCATATAAGAGTGTGAAATGTATCCCCACGTGTCAAATTGATTTTGGTCCAACAAGGTCATCAAATTTACCATTCCGACTGACACGTGGCAATACTAAGGGAATCCATGTCACCTTGGTGACATCATCATGCCATGTCACTTTGGGACTTCAGGCTTCAGAATATTTCACCTTAGCACACCTCGTTTCTCCCGCATGTCGAATTCTCGAACAAGCCTATATTATAACATGTGTCTCCTTCTTGGATTGATGGACAGGAGTTGCACAAAGTTTTCTCTGTATTCTCTACACATGACCGAGAGATGTGACCTCGACTTAACCTTTGGAAGCTTATCTCACTTTGCAAGATTGAAAGTCATGTTTTAGTGGACGATGAAGATCAACAACTAGGAGTGATTGCAAAAACTCAACTTTCTCATGATTTAAATTCCTTCCCAATCTCCTCAATGCAAAGATGCTCATCTGTAGTAGGATCAACATCCACTATTGATCTGCTGATTGAGAAAGATCAACGATCTTAAGGTATTGTGAAGTCTCAACTTTCTCATGCTTTAATTTCCTTCTTCAACTTTGCAATGTCTCCCCACTGTTGATCTCTCTTTAATGAGATCTGATGGTCATAACTTAATCTTCACTTGATCTAACGACTTATCTTTCTCTTGCCTAGACCTAATGGCCCAACACCATGAATGTTGTGATTTATTTCTCTGTGTCCATTTCTTAAAGTTTTTACACCTCATGTGTTTCTGAACAGATTCCAAGTATTATTTCAACGCCCTTCTAACACTCTGCGCCTCAAAATTCTCTATACTTTATACATCTAATTTCTCATTCGTGGCCCATCCAAGTTCCGAGTAGAAACCATGGGCTATGAACTTGAGTTTTGTCCATTTCGACAAAAAATATTTTTTGAAACATTTGCTTCATATTCCACTAACATGGCACATCCAGGCTCAATGTTGCAACCATGGCTCTGATACCATTTTGTAATTTCCCCGACCATCAACCTCTGTCGGGTATCGCTACCCAAACAACTTTATCTTTTTCCAACTAGCTCTGATACCATTTGGTGACATCCCCGACCCTAAACCAAAAGGCCAGGCCATGCCACCGAATAACCTTTATGCTTTGATACCATTTTGTAATGTCCCCAACCACCATCAGGCAGGGAAATGTCATTTCATGGACGTCTCTCTTAACTCTGATACCATTTATGAATTTATATGCATGCATATATATCTAATGAAAATTAACAGCTATAGAATTATGTTCATATCATTATTCATGAGGAAATAATCATTAAAAACATACTGAAAATATATGCATACATACGACATATTCTAACCATACACAAATTAATGTGGAAATTATAGTAAGCCTATGCATACAACATATATGATATATCCAGGCATTTCTCATCAATTATAACTCATGTATAGTTGAACAACATACAATCAACAGATATTTAGTACTTATATTTCAATAGATGACCACAAAATGTGTATAGGCGTCCCACGAACCTCCTAGCCTTAGACCATGGTACTCATCATGCTCAGTAGTGGGTCACCCACGAGCTGGGCCTAAACTCCATTGGGCAAGGGATTACTAGGCTAGGCAAGGACAACAAGAAGGTTGCACAGATCAACAGGAAGGATTTTATTCTAGGGCTATCTCACACTAACAACCTACAACCTCTCATTGCCCACATGCTTGTCCAACCTTTGGCTACCCCACTTCCCTTCCAGGGCTTCAACAATAGGCCAGATAGTAATTATCTGAGCACTATAGATGTAGTTGGGCTCCCTATGGGAAAACATTTCCCAAACAACCTCTCTCACTTGGAGAGAGTTGCTTGCATTCCTGACAACCTTCTTCTTCAGTCCACAGGACTGGAAACCTGCCTCTTCAAACCACAGGCCTAAAAACCTGCGTCTTCAATCCATATCCTAAGCCAATTCCATAAAAGGTGATGGAAAAAGCAAAGCTTAGTATAGAATAGATGATGCAGCAAGCCAAGATCAATCAAGGAACTATGTGGGATGTAACAGAAAAATGTTAAGGCATTGTACGACTCAGGAAAGGTACATGGTGTGTCAGGCTTCACAGGAGACACATGGTATAACTTAAGTATGACTGCAGGATTCCAAAGCTGCATGATAGATATGAAGGTAATGATGATGGAGAACTGGTTCAATGCATGAATCCTAGTGAATCAAGAAGGGTGACAAACCTCCATAGAATCGCAAGGGTCATGAGGAAAATCGAAACTGTTCCAGACACAAGGATGGGGAAAAACATCGGAATGGAAAGCGAACCCTCAATGAGATGTCTTTTCAGCTATAACTACATGTGCCCAGGTCAACACCTGTCTTCCTGCGGCTGCATGAGTTCCACTTAGCACTCGTTCCCTTTCTAGTAACTTAGGACAACACGACTTATGTCAGCCATATCCTTCAGGAAATAATAATAAAATATTATTCCTTTAGAGGTAAGCCCTCTATCTTAGCCCCTATGCCTAGACACTTAGCCCCCTCCCTTACCCTAACTAGTGGAGCTAAGTCCCCCATAACTCTTTCTCCATGGTCATTCTACACGCAAAAGTGTAATTTTATTAATGATATGTGAATTTACATATACAAAAATCAGGTTCATGGCCTTAAGAATATAGGCTCTCCATCCTAATAAACATATAATTCTTCATCTTATAAACACTTGGCTCACCATCCTATAAACATAACTACAATTCAGTAGGGGCTTGGTGTAACATACCCTGCCACCCACAGGCTAGGGTGCGCTACCTTCAAGACCACCCTAGGACTTCTTTCTCTTACCAATACCTTTTTAAATTAATAAGGATGCATAAAACAAAATATCTAATGACATGCACAACAATAACCAACAAGTATCCATATTATAAATATTCAGTTAAACGATACATAAATACACAGTGGAATACATTCATATACAGATAAATAATACCATAACATAGAGAACTTATCTTAATAAAAGAAGACACCAACTGGCTGTAGACCAAGGACGTTCCACCCAACCATAGACACTACTGCTCCAAATCTCAATAGTAGTGTCACCCCCGAGCCAGGGCTATGAATCCACAAGGATGGTTCCTGAGTGTTACTTAGCTTCCCAAACCAATCATCACTTGAGATCTCATAGGATTTGCCAACACTGACATCAATCCA